>OU342740.1:405790802-406029914 GCA_910589775.1 Avena eriantha | reverse complement strand
TCTTCCTTCCCCTCGAAGCCACATTCCCCACTTCACTCCCATCCTGCCGTAGCCGCAAGCCGATGACGCCGCCATCCCAATCCCCTCTCCGGAAGCCACCCCCTCCCCTCTCGCCATGGGTTCAAGGGGAGACGACGAGGAAACGCATCGTGACGACAGGGACGGTGATTTCGATGTGAGTCGTCTCATCTCTATCTCTATCATCAGTGGCGAGTTATCTATTTTTTGAGCCAGATCTACTCTGTTTACTCATGCGTGTATGATGTGTTAGGCCAACCAGACGATGTATAACGCCGACTATCACGGTTTAGCGGATGAAGACAATCCTCTGCTATGTAAACATGGATATGTGCCCGCTAAATTTGTAGCGTTCGAAGGACGAAACGCAGGCAGGAGGTTTCTACGGTGTCAAGGACATCGTGTAATGATGCGAGGCGGAAGTTGCGGTGTTGTCAAATGGGTAGATCCAGAGTGGCCCAAATCGATGCAGAAAACGCTGGACAAACGATGGGAAATGACTATTGAGTTGAAAGAATCCGCATTTAGCTCACTTCTTGACAGTGTTGAGATGAAGCTATGGGAACCAGTTGACACGACCAAGCATAAGCGAAATCTCATGGGGGTGGAAGACAAGGTTAGCAAAGTCGAGAAGGAGAGGGACACGGCGTTGGCCCTGAAGGCTAAAGCAGAGCAAGAACTGACTCAAGCAAGGAAGGATCTTCACTAGGCCAAAGTCCTGTAGTTCACAACTACGAGTATTGACAAGTGCACGAGGAAAGATGTAGAGAAACAATTGAAGCTGTGCAAGGAAGATGCTAAAAGGAAGGAGCAGACGATTCGATCCTTGCTCTCGCAAGAAGATGCGCATAGGGCTAAGATTAGGAAGATCAAGGAGATGTGTGTTAACTAGTTCTATTTAGCTTAAGCCCCGTGCCTTTTTTAAGTTGTAATAGTTGTACTTGTTGACCTAGCGGTCTAAACTATTGGCCGTGGAGTCCTAGGAGTAAAAAAATTGGTCGCCCGTTAATCTGTCTTAACGCTACATTACTTCCTTTTGTATGACCAATGCCCCTTGGATATTCCGCCCGTCACTTCGTCGTCCTCGTGTACAAATAGGAGGCGCCACAGCTCGTCGCTTCGTCGCCCATCCCCTCGCCCTCTCCAATCTCCACCGCACCGTCCACCCCCTCGCTCCCTCTCCAATCTCCACCGCGCCGCCATGGAGATGCCCTTGCTGAACTTCTACGAGGCGGTGATGTTGTCACACTTCGACGTCCTCGCGCCGCCGGCCGCGACGGTGCCCCACGGATGGCACATCAGCTATGCGGGGGTGCCGGTGGCTCTGCTCCTCTTCCTCGGTGGAGCCATGATGGAGAGCGAAATCGTGGCGTGCCGCCGCCAGATGCCCGCATGGAAGAGGGCGCTGCCCCGGTACGCGGCGGCCAGCCCATACTGGCCGGCGCTTTTCAAGAAGGAGCGGAAGGCCAAGATTGGCAACCGCATCATTTACAGGCGCGTGGTGCACCGGGATCTCCGCAATCGAGAAGGGCGGGAGAGGTTCTGGTCCGTCCCTAGACGGACCAAGTTCACCGTCATCGCCGCCGCTCACCGTGAAGAGGTGCTCCGTCTCGCGTACAATGCGGAAGTCATGGAGGTTCCATTCGACGAAGACGAGGAAGCCGGCGGCTCGGAGGACAGCGGCAGCAGAAGTGAAATTGTTGACTAGTTGGTTGAATTAATGTAGGATGTGAAATCGCACCTTTATTTAGAAGAATTTGTGGTTGAATTAATGAAATGCCTCGATTGAGATCTCTGTCTCGATTAATTTGTGGAAGAATTTGTGATTTAGATCAATTTCTGCCTCGATTTAGATCTCTGTCCCAGATTGGGAACGTGACCGTGGACCAAAGACCCCTTTTCTACTAGTGTATTCTGACATTGGTGGTTTGTTTAAACGTAATCTATGTGGATTTGGCCGCATGCAAATGGCACAACCACAATTTATAAAGTGGAAGCACGTACACCCGGTTACTGGAGATCCGGGAGCTTCGCCAGATGCAGGGGATGCAGGAGGAGAGAGGCGGTGAGATAGACGGGCTCAAGATTAGGCCAGAAAGTGGTACCCATTTCCTCCTCATCTGGGCATTATCGGTGAGAACATTGCTGTTTATGTTTCCATGTCGTTGTGCAGCATATGAAATAAGTTGCTGTTTCGTGGAGTGTGTCAGCTTAAATAATTTATTTCTATGCCACTTACATTCCGTCGTATTTGGAGACCTCTTGTCCCTCAGCAATCGTGGAACCGGTGGATCCTTGTTTTCAGATAGCAGTGGCACAATCACAATTTCGGATTCAACTACTGACTCGGGCATTTCCAAACCCTAAGTTGCACTACATTTTACTCAGAGAACATGGGTAGATTGTTTCGCCCAGCAACGTGCCACACACAGAGCTCCAGAATTTAACAGAATTACATATATAGGTTCAACTTC
The DNA here is from genome assembly GCA_910589775.1 of Avena eriantha. Lineage (NCBI taxonomy): Eukaryota > Viridiplantae > Streptophyta > Magnoliopsida > Poales > Poaceae > Avena > Avena eriantha. The sequence goes on along the minus strand of OU342740.1, from coordinate 406,027,422 downwards.
AACACACTACTATGCATCTTCATTGCCAGCAGCCTTCTTCCGCAGCCTGGGTGCCAGGCCTTCACGTCCAATCGCTTCTTCATTTCCTGCCTTCTTCCTCTTCCTGGGTGCCAATTTTCTTAGCTTCACGTACTCTGCATCGCCGGGACAATGGGCACCAGAATCGTGTCCAACATCATCTTTCCACTCGTTTCTAATTTCTTCAGGCAGCAAAATGACTGACCCAACAGTCATGTTTCTAACCTTGCGGCGCTTCCTATCAAAGAAACAAGACTGTTGCGTAACTGCCCAAAATCTACGGAGTAAATAAAACAAAAATTACAATTCAGCACAAACATGCGAACCCCAAGCGACCTTTTCTTACCAGGAGCTAATTGCGTTCGAGCAACCACCCTGTCCAAGAATAGAAGGGCGACTCCCAGTTGCAGCAGCTTCCACATCCAGTACATAACAATTCAGCTCAAACATGCAATCCGAAGCATACCTTTTCATCAACTCAATTAGCTGACTGTCACACGATATAGGAACATGCATGCCACGTTCATCCATGAAGCTGAACTTTGCAGTCTGCTTCGGCCATACTTCAACATGATCACGCATAGCAGCAACCATACCAGATATAGTGCAGATCTGCACAGGCACTTCTTCCATCATGAAACAATGGCTTCCATACCACTTGCCCTTGGAGTCGTACCTGTAGAGGACTACCGTAACCAGGTAAGGGGGTCCGCACAGATCTCACTTGACAAAAAACTGTGGACAAAATATATTTGTCAGCGTTGGGTTAACGAACAATTTGAGGTTCAGTAGCCAACGAGCAGTTGTAATTAGTGCGAATAGCAAAGAGAAGGGTAGCTCACCCTCTTGTAGGCAGAACTTCTTCTTCCTTGATAGTAGGATCTGCCATCCTCCGAACTGCTCGGCTCGTCGGCGGCGGAGGCGGGCTGGAGCCTCGCAACAGCGGCTATGGCATGCGCCATTGGAGCTCGGTATCAGCGACTGGGCACAGCAACTGGGCGCAGCAACTTGGCCCCGGAAGTCAAATGTCTGAAGGGATCGTCCTGCCTGGAGGGTGGATTCCAACGCCGCCGGTGCTAGGGGAAAGCTGGGAATGGATTTGTGAAATTGGTCAACGCATCCAATCCACTTAGCTGCTCGATTTTCCTAAGAGGTTGCCGCGTTGGCGCCCGCGTCACGGACAGATAACCGACATGTGGGTCCTGACCATCTACTTCACGGGGCGGTTTAACGGAATGTTTGTATTTGGCAGGGGTGAGATGAGTTTGCCTCGAAATGGCCCCTCTCAGTAGTTGGTGGCCCAACTTTTCGAAACACGGTAATTTCAGGAAACTTAGGTACCGCCATGCGCTGGCCTGCCAACTTTGGTACCACAGACGAACAAGCCCGGTTATGGTGGATATGCACCATCTACTCTACTAGGGACAAGTAGGTGTCGTCAAGGGGGTTGCACTTAGTAGTGCATAAGTGTAATAGTTCGGAGGGGCCAAACCACTACCATATATATATACATCAACAAATAATAAAACAATGCAGTTTCGCAAATAGTAGACAAAAGCATACATAAGTAAAGTAGTAGGACAAGGCTTATGAGCAAGAAGGTGGCTTGCCTGATGATCAGCAATATGGCAATATGTCCCTGGACTTCTTCTTTAGATAACCCCAGAATACCATTAGCAATAATGAATACCACTTCTTCTGCTCTCCGATTTCATCGCAACTATCGTCATCCCGACCGCACATGCAAGTAAACCAAGCCACAATCAATACAAGGCATACAAGCACCAATACATCCAGCAAACAATGAGCAATACAAGTTCACAAGTTATTAGGTCTTAGGAGAAATGGATTTAATAGGATTGGCCTTGTATTGGAATTATGGAGGAAAATCCCCTTAGGATTTATAGTCTAGAAACTACCTAAGAGATGGGTTTTTGGATCAAAGACCTATTCTGTAGGATACCATAGAGTAAAAATGATACCAACAGATAGGTGTTGATAAAATGAAACCAACAAAAGTGGCTTAACTATTTTATCATTTACCAAAGATTTATAGTGAATTTTCAAGTGGGAAAAATTCTAGTTTTAGGAAATAATTCACCAGAAAAGTTCTGACACTCCAAAAATTATTTCCTTGGACGGTTAGGTAAGGCTTGATGTTATTGTCCACTGAGAGTTGGAATCATGTCAATATAATTACCAGAGTGCCCTCAGGAAATTCCCAAAATCAGTTCTGGAGGGTTTTTGTATTTTTCACCAGATTTAATCTACAGGAACTTTTGATTTCATTCCAAGTACACACGGTAGTTATTTAGAATAACTTTTTGTAGAAATTGGAATCAACCTTTTTGGAGTTGTGGAATTTCAGTAGTGATTTTTTACTGAAATAACCCTACCAGAGATGATTAATTCACCAAAGTGGGGCAGACATCAATAAAATTTAATCTCCTGTGTTTTGATAAAACTTGGTGTACCACATCATAGGGAGTTTTAATTGGGTCAATACCTCTGTTGGTTTGACCTATAGAAATTCCTGAAATCAGATTAGAGCTGTTTTTATTATTTTTACTAAAGACAAACTACTATTCACCTTGGCATGAGACCAAGGTCCAGAGATGGGTACATTCAAAGGCTACCAGGGTCACTTGAATTCATTCCATTTGGAGATGTGAAGCTCACATAGGAATTTACTTAGTGGGATAGACACATTTTGGTAGATTAAATGCCAGAAAATAATAAAGATTATTTTTGGCAAGGGGCTTGTTCTGCATGTTGTACAAAACACATGGGTACTTGGTAAAAATTATATCTGGACATTACAACTGGTTTTCCATTTTTATTTTGAATTAGACTCGGCAGTTTCTTTTTAGATCTGGGATAAATGGTTTAAAAGAAAAAAGGGGGAGAGCACTAGGCCATATTCGCAGGGTTAAACGGGCCGATGGGTAGATTTGGCCCACCCGGGCTCAAGGGGGCGTGCGGGGACGCAGTTTAAAACTTCTAGGCGGGCCCCGGCGGTCAGCGACATTGAGCGGCCGAACGGGTACGGGGGGATCTGGGCCGTTGACGAAAGGAGAGATGGACGGAGCGGGTTCGTCTTCCACCCCGCGGTCGGGTCGCTGGGTAGGAACCCTAGATAGCGGCGGGATGGGAGCGGGGCGCTCACCTGAGGGGCGAAGGGGCGACGGGGAGGCCCTAGGGCGACGCGGCGCTCAACGGCGAGCCTAGGGAGGGGCGACACAAGGGTCTCCGCGCCGGGAACTGGCTCGCGCGGGTGGTGGACGACGGAGGTCTTTCGGGAGCTCGCCGGCAAGGTGGGTCCGGTCGTTCCTGAGAAGAGAGGGAGGCACGGTTAGAAAGAGGAGGAGGGGATCACCACAGAGGGATATGCAGTAGGGGAGGAAGCGAGGAGAGAGAGCTTAGCTCGGTTTTTGGAAAAAGGCCGAGGAGCCTTCTTCCTCTTCTCCTGGCCAAAGCAGGGCAGGGGAGGGGGAGTGGAGCTAGGGGGTGGTGAGGGAGAGGGAGAGGAAGCAATTGAGGGGGCATGGGTGTGCTAGGAGGCCCTCTGGCCGATTTATACCGAGGGGGAGAGGGAGATGGTGTAAATGTCCGCTTTGAACATGGGGGAGGAGTGGGGATTGGCCTGGGATTGGCTCAGGGGGGGTGGTGAGGAGGGGTAAGAGGGTCATCTGGTCGGCAGGGAGATAGGGAGAGAGTGGTGGAGGCTGCTGTAATAAAATGGTCCCACTTGTTTGTCTCTCTCTCAAGCACATGGGGCAAGGGAAAAAGGGTTGCTACATTAATTGCTACAGTAGACACGACCAGAGATGAGTGATGGGTGTTATGGTGCATTGCCCTACAAGATGGGTGGTGGCTTGATATTGATTTAGCTCAATACTAGCTAGATTTGCCAAATTGAGTAAATAGGTGCTTGTGAAGGAAGTTCAAAAATTTGCAATAGGACAGAGTGGGGAGATGGTACTGTTAGATAGAAGAGGTCAAGGTGGATATCTAGGAATTATTTGGGATATTTCCAAGGGTTTTAAGTCCACTTATTTATCCAAAAATTATAGAAGTAGTTTCTAGATAACCACTTGATAATTCTACATTGGACAAGGTTGCATTTTTATGTGAAATGGTCCCAAATGTGAATACACATTTAGGGGAAATTTCCTAAGATTTATTGGTAGATAAAAGTGTTTAAAACAATTATTATTCCAATTCAGCCATTTAAGAAAATGGGCAAAAAGAAATAATAAGGCTCTTCAAAAATATTTATTTTTAAAGTGGGAAGATAGGGTATGATATATGGTCCTCAAAATATCTTAGAGTTGGGGAATTGTTTTGGCAAAAACCAAACTTTCCTTTGGGAAAGGAGTTTTGGAGATTTTGACTATTAAAGGGATTAATTAGATTTGGAGCCATAATAATTATGGAGAATTACTGATAAATCTTGATGACCAAGGTAGATGATGTATACAAGGTGAATCAAGCATTTGCAACCTTGGGATTGGAGAAACCAAGTTGATTTTGGTGAAAACTAGAGATTTAAGGATCTTGGGAAAGATTGTTATGATACCACCAAAACCTTGCTGGATCTTGGAGCTTAGGGCTCTCCTTGGGGCATGGGATATATGGATGGATAGACCAAGTGATTTAGATTTCAATGGTGCAGATTTTTGAGCTTGATCCTGCTTGAGCTCACCAATACAGGCTTTCAAACTTTGAATAAAATAAGCCTGCCAAAGCAGATTATCAACTAGCCTTCAAAACCTTGTGGGTTTAAGAAGCACAAAGATCCACTTGGAAAAAGTTAAGTAGATAATGATAGACCTATATGGGTAGAACACAACCATGCATAGAGTTGGTCCATAGAAGGTTGGATGGTGGTGTGAGCTTCTATTAAAGTAGGCATGTTGACTAGATTTGCAGGAATAGTTATTTTCTTGCCTGCAAAACCATCAAGAACAAGTGGGTTGGAGTATGATATAACCAAGGTAAAGAGTGGGCCTTGGTAGTCCTTAGGATGGTTAATAATATGGTTCGAGTGCATTACCAAAAATGCACAAGGGTTGAGAAAGGGAGGCATTCAAAAAGGTGACGTTGGGAATAGTTTCCCAGACTTAGCCAAATTTGGCAGATTTGGGGATTTTGACTAGAATATGAGAGAGGATGTTTTTATTGGGTTGCAATGTACCCAAGCATCATCAAGTGGATGATGTTGAAGTGTAGGTCGGGTAGAAAGGATCCATGTTGTGTATTGGTCTTCATGGACTTGGAGATATCTAGAATGGAAATCCTCGGAATAGATCTGGTTAAGGGTTTTCGAGGATCACCTAGTATCTAGAGATTAGATCTTGCTTTGTATTCTTGCTTAGGGTGTGATGGTATGGAAACTTCCTGATCCTAGTTATGATCTCCTAGAGTAGCTCATACTACTTCCTAAGCAAACAAGTCAAACAGCAGATCAAGGCAATTCATCAGACAACAGATCAAGGCAACTCATCTTATACACTAAGCAAATCTACTACTGGGGTTTACCATCAAGCTTGGCTCGAGGTGATGGTGGGTATTTCTAAAAGGTTGCAAGTTTGGAATAAGATGAGGGTCTCTTGGTATCTCTACCAAGGGTAGAATTCAAATGCTTCATAAAAAGGTTTTGTTAAATCTAGAGATAAGAATAGTAGAAGGTTCTGTCTTGGAAACATAGGGAGATTATGTTATATAGCTCTCCATAGTTTGATCAATAGAAGCTACTAAAATAGTTGGTTTGCAAAGGCTTCTTGGCTTAGGTTTTGAAATGCCAAAACATTTGAGAATATGTAAAATGAGCCAGGATAGTTTTGTTAAATAGCTTTTGTCAGGTGATGGTGAGGTAAGGAGCATCATCTAATACCTATTCATATGCATAAGCATATTCAAACAACAAGCAACCACTTCAGCACTAAATAAGAAAAAGTTTTTGTTCCCCCTGATTTTTGTGTTCTGGACAACTAATCAGGGTTGCGGAAAATGGGATGTTACAGCCATGGTTCCCCGCTTCGTCTCCCCTCCGGACTCCATCTTCCTTCTGGTGAAATATTGACTTGGGCTTTTGTCCGGTCCAATTCCGAGAATATTTCCTTACTAGCTTTTCTAAAACCAAAAACGGCAGAGTATAGGCAACTGACATTGTGGCAGCTTGTTAATAGTTTAGTTCTAGAAAATGTGTAAAAATACTCCAAAGTGTGGACAAAACATAAGAAAGTAGATATAAAACAAGCATGGAACATCAAAATTATAGATACGTTTCCAACGTATCATCCAGCTCACCGACCTGGTGGCGCAGGTGAACGCAGGTCAGCCGCTACCACCGCCACCGCCCCCACCACAGCTGATACGGGCGTGGGCTAATCTGCCCGCGCTAGGGTGGTCTGCTCCACTGGCGCCTGGGTGGTATGCTCCGCACGCGACGGATGAGACAGATGCGTGGCTGGCGTGGCCAGGCCAAGTGATCGACCAGCCAGCGCGTCCCGCACCCGCTCCAGGGCTGCCGCCACCATACCTCTGGTCGGTGCCCGAGTATATCGATCTCGATCCATAGATGGACAGGGCGGCGCCGACGGCTGGGAGATCACAATAGCTAGGGCTAGGGCCAATTTTTTCCTTTTTAATTTTTTGAATGTAATATTTTGTATAATTAAGTATGAACTTTGTCAGTTTACGCGTGAAATGTCTCGGTTTCAAATTCGAGAAAAAAGGTCGTGCCTCCGCTGGCCAGACGCGGACATTTGGCTCGCGCCGCTAGGCACGGCTAGCCGGACAGGCCGCACCGCGATCTAATCGAAACGAACAGAAACATACCATTTCGATCTGCCATTTAGGTCGGTCCGATGAAGATGCCCTAAGCTAGCAAGGGACTACACTAGCTAGGTAAAAGCGAACACACAAAGGTGAGGTAGTAGCAAAACGACATACACCTAGTTGGAAAGCGAGTAACGCTGACACAACTAGCTAGAAGAGGCACGTGCGGAAAGTCTAGGTTTATAGTCCCACCTCGACATGTGAACAAGCACGGACTCCCACCGCAGTTGAAGGAAGCCGCGCTAACGAAAACAACAATGGGCTTACAGCTTCTACGACCCAACAAATCAATGCTTAAGTGAAACGAGAGCTAGCCAGCGCAGATGGGATACTGATAATGCATCACAGCTTTAGGGCATGCATCCCTGTTTCTTATCTTTGAGACAGACTCGACAAGGGATGATTACGAGTCCCTAGTGGGCTGACCAATTGACCGGCCCACTCACATCATCATCGTCACTAGCGATAGTAATAATGATAAATATCCCGTTGATCGTCTCGGGTTAGGCTTCCTACCCGGATGGTGGAAAAACTCGTTCCCGCCGAGATTTTCCCGCGCACAACATCATTTCGGTCCCCACCCCGCCGTGGGGCTATATGGATACCTGATGCGGCGAGGAGGACGGCCAACCCTAAAGACGCCCACATACCAACAATGCACCACCGCAAGATGACCACCTGGGCAAGGATCGGCCAGCTACCCCGAGGAGGACAACTCGCTAGAGCGGGAGGAGAAGCTGGTGGCGGTAGAGGAGGATCTCTCGGCAATTGTGATAGAGGCAGTGCATGATGCAGAGGTTGCGTCCGAGGTCGACATCGCGCTGTATGCGGTGTAGGTCATCATCGAGGCGTGTCGCAGGGCGATCACGAATATGGTGGCAGTGGCTCGCGCGTCATAGGGTGAGGATGTCCGTGCTAGATGATGCGGCTGTGGAGGCGTTGAACACCTACACGGTCGTCGTGAACAACGACAATGACGCCTGGTTGGTGCACCACGATGACAACATCGCCCTACCGGATGCCCACGATGAGCAGTAGGTTCTGCTCGCCTCCTTCGCCACCGCTAGAGGTGGACATGTCGGCGGAGGAGGTGGCGATGGACGGGGCGGCGGCGGAGGAGGACGACGATGCCAACGAGGACGACCCGCTGGTTGCCTTGGCTTTGCCCAGACAGAGGCGGATGCAGCGGAGGCGGAGGGCGAGGCACGCGCGGACTGGTGAAATGGATCGTATGGGCACCTAGAGGGGGTGAATAGGTGCTACTCCAAATTTTAATACTTTTTTGATTTAGGTTTCACACAAAAGGTAAATTCTCTAGATATGCAAATATGGTGAATTTCCCTATATGCCAACCTATCTATTAAGAAAATAAAGGCAGTGAGAGGAATGAGGTAACCATAGTGAAGCATGCGGAGACAGGAGATTTATTTTACCGCAGTTCCTTCCTTGTTAAGGGAAGTACATCTGCGTTGGAGGGGTAGGCGGTACTAAGACCACCACGCCACAATAGGCCTCACCGTGTTCTCTGATGGATCTCGCCACAACTGACCTGATCCACCTTTCCACGATATTATAACCTTCGAGGCGGGAAACGGTGCCTCTACAACTAGTTCGGGGCACACATCCACAACCGAATTGGAGACTCTTGAGATGACAACAAGCTGCCACAAGAAACAAGTTTATCAAGGTTGCTAGGAAAAGCCTTATCTGTGGTGCATGGGTTTTGGCATTCTGTGGCACATATGGGATGCGCCACTATTACCTCTCCACTAAATTGTAATCATATTGATATGCGCCACAAAATTCTTAGATTTCTGTGGCGCATATTGGGAATATGCTTAATACTTGTTTTTTGAATTTCAAAAAAAAACGGACCAGATCCCGCCCAAAATTTCAAATCTCAAAATTTTGTGACGCATATTGCAATATGCGCCATAGATTTTTTTTGAATTTCAAAAAAAAGGCCCAGATCTAGGCTGGAGGTGGGTGGAGGAGGAGGAGGAGTAGGAGAAGGCCGCCGATGTAGGAGGAGGAGGAGGAGTAGGAGGTGGCCGCTAGTGTAGGAGTGGGTCGCTAGAGGAGGAGGAGGTCACCGGAGTAGGAGGAGGAGGAGGCCATCGGAGAAGGAGGATGAGGAGGAGGAGTAGGAGGCCGTTGGTGGAGGAGGAGGCCACCGGAGTAGGATGAGGAGGAGGAAACCGCCGGTGTAGGAGGGGCCGACTGGTGGAGGAGGCCGCCAGAGTAGGAGGAGGAGTAGGCGACCTGATGGCTACGATTTTGCCATCTTCCACTGTGTTTAAACATTTTTTTTGGTTAAGCAATTGCCCAAAAAATTCTCAACTCTTGCCACTAATGACTAATAATTGAAAAGATATGCAAATCTCTTCTTTGATTTATGTTGTGCAGGAAATCACGACTTTTAAAGCGAAATAAGGAGTCATAATGAAGGATTTTGAGGAAGTACACATGACCAAGTAATTGGAGAGGCGTTCTAGGGTGTCTACAAGCTTAACGACCACTAGTACGGGCGTGCTCCTCCCGTACCAGGTGGCAACGACTTTGTCTCATAAAACCCTACAACTTTCATGAAGACTCCTATATATTTTGAGGCTCCAGCTGCCGGCCAGGGAGCCACCATTCTCAGATTGCATCAGAACACCACCAAAGGAGATCCACACCATTTTTCATCCATTGTTCATCACTTCCCCCATCCATCCATCCATCCATCCACTAGCCATAGCCATTGCTTTGTACTTTTGATCTCCTTGTGATTTGGCGACCATTGTAAGAATATTTGATTTCAATCTAAGTATTTGTATGATGTTTTCTATCTCCGATCTATTTGTTATGAGTGAGTAGTCCTCATGGGCTGCGGATTGGGGAGAAACCTCACAGTGATTATATGCATCTAGATCATGGGAGAATTGTATTTTGTTTGGAATTGTGATTTGTATCTTTTGTTTCCTCGTCTCTTTTCTTGATCTGTGGACTTGTAGGTACCCAAGATCCCATAGATTGATAAAGGCTTGAGGTGAGTTACTTGGCTAGCGGTGATCTCATAGGAATCTTAGTGACAGAAAGAGGTCGTACGGTCTTTGCTTAGCGCCCCATTCGGGATCAACAACAACATCACCACTTAAAGCTTTGATCTGTGTTTTACACTTAATAATCGTTTGTAACCCATGGCTTCAGTGTGCTCTGGTTAGATTAAAAGTCCATTGCTATGCCCGCTGCATCACGGGGACTCTAGAATATTAGGACATGTTACCCACAAGAGATTATCTCAATACAAACATTATACATGAGTATGCTTATTATTATCTTTTATCCCATTTGATGTGCAGCTGTAGGTGGATCTTAAACCCTAGCCTATCTGCATTGATTGATTCAAACCTATTATAAAGTAAACTAGATTGGTCTGGTCAATTAAGGTAAAACAAACAAACAAAGCCTTGTAGACGTGTCCTTCTTTATTACCTTTTAGCAGTGCTTTCGAAGGTTCGATTAAACCTAGGTCTTCTAGGGAAAAAGCTATTATACTACATTTGTGAATCCGGATCGAAGGTATGAATGAGCATCATAATGTAACGAGCATATGGAATAGAATGCCTATTGTTGCGTCAGCCATCTCATGAGAAATGAAGTCAATAACATCCAAGGTTTAATCCGTAGAGGGGTCTTCACTATTGGCACATTCATAGGCAAAGCCAAGTAAATTAACCAGATGCCCACGAATGCTATCAGTGTTACCTCCACTCGGAATAATGCAATCACAGAACATGAGAACCAGCTGAGCATAGAGTGGATAAATACCATCAACCTTACCTACCACATTGTTGGGTCCATAGCATGCTGAGAGTAATGCGTCCTTGCTGGGTGGATTAGGGCTATAGATGCAAGGCCTACAAGAACAATCACGAACCAAAAGGGGTAGGAAAGTAACTGAGCAAAGGTGTAGAATTCGACTGAGCAGAATTGGGAGCCTTACATCCACTTCATAGTGCGAGCCTCATCCCCACAAATCACGAGCGTGGAGAAAAACTGCTGAACCATCATAGTGTCATAAGAGCACCAAATCTCCATAAGATGATGCAACCCCATCTTCTTAGTCAAAGCAAGAGCATGAGCAAAATGCGGTTTGTCCTTAGTTGCAGTCAAATCCAGGGGGCGCATGAGGCGAATCTTCTAGTTAGAGGAGATGTCCTGATAGATGTACATCTGATGAGCACACCAAAAACTGGGATCATCAAGATCCGCATCGCGCGGGGTGTCCTCAAAACAATCACATTGACAGAGAGTGGAATACTCAACGATGTCCATGGTCTTGTAGTTGAACCTAGTTTGCTTGCCCCTTCTCCTTGCAGCAGCCCGCCTTTTGTCCCTCTTTGCTTGTTTAGCCATCCGTGCAGCCTCCCTTTCTTGTCTCCTCAATTCAACTTCATCAACAAGTGTACCTTCTGGGTTGGGAATGAAATACCGAGCACGAGAACTCTTGTGATAGGTGTTTGCGGCACCACGAGAACTACCTGTGAATTGAGTAAGGGGGATAGCAAAAAATAAGCACACACAAGTCCAGAAGGAATTGTTAAAAATAGAGAAAAATCAACCAAGATGCAAGTACCCGATGGAGTAAAATGAATCAAACAGCAGCAGGTCTGAACCTTCCAGGACGGATAATCTGGCCTAGCCAGAGGAGGATAATCCGGTGATGCGAGCGCTAGAAAACTTCCTGACAATTGTCATGGGAGCTTCTCGCTGCACCTTAACGGTTGAAACTCTAAGTGGAGAGTGATGTAGTAAATGGAAGTCTTCCCCATGAGGGAAACTCGAGGGTTTAAATATCAAACTCTCGGGGAGCTATGTGTAAGAGAATGATCCTCTTTGTTATTCATCAAGAAGCCTAAAAAATAGTTGTAGATTGTTTTGTGCCCTCAACCTCACCAAGTGGTTGTCAAGCACAGGGTGTATGTAAGCAAAACTGAAATATACAATAAAAGTAAAATGCAATGCAATAGTAAAGTACATATGCAATGGTGGTAAATGCAATGGAATATGATGTTTTTGGGTTTTTGTTGGTGTTTGCAAGTATGAGAAATGTTTTTGTATTTTTGGATTTAGTTAGTATTGAAAATAGAACGTGATGTAGATGTGTTGGATAGTGTTTTCTTATAGTTTAAAATGGACCGGGGTTCATGGTTTCGCTTATGCACGCTCTCTTTGAGTTGTGGTGGACACGGGACACTCTATCTAACATAATATTGGTGCAATGTTAAAGTATGGATAGCAATTCATATGGGCATCACTTCCTAATATAGATATGTTATTTCTAACAATTCACTTATACTCCACTAGAAAGGGGGGGGTCTCCAAGAAATCTAGTATTAAGAACAATTTCAGAGTATATCATTAAGTTCTATGACATGAAGTTAAAATAAGAACATACATGATCTAGTCTAAGCATGATATTTTCTTTATCCCTAGTGAGGCAACTAAGTAAGGTAAACACCCAAGTGATTTGCAAGTTTTACTATCCTACCCGCAAGATCACACCTGTTGCTCCAACTAATGCACATGTTCCCCCCCCCCCACACACACACTCCCATATACAAGTTTGATCAAAACAAGTAAAAAAGAACAGGGTACATGATATGCATCTATTCATATACTTCCAATACTGAACAATTGCAATCTCAAATATCAACTATATAAAGATCCACCACATAGGTAATACAAATATGACCATAATCATGTTATACAGCTCATACGGTTCTAATACAATCGAGATCATGAGAGAGAGATACAATAGCTACTGTCACAAACCTATAGTCCAGGGTTGGACTACTCCCCCTTCATCATGGTGAAGGTGCTGGAGTCGTTGGAGGAGGTGGAGATCACACCGGCAGCGCCCCGCCGGAGTTTTCCCTCTCCAATCTTCTGCCTCATGCCTCTATGTTTCGTGTTTCTGTCTTCTGCGACACTCCTTTTCAAGAATCGTCGGGATACCTTTTTTATACGTGGTTTTAGGTCAGAACCTTTGCCTAGGAGAAAGAATCAACAACATCGGAGACTCGAGGGGAAAACGAGCACACCACACGCGTTAGGGGGGTGGACGCGTGTGGTGGGCCCATTCCTCCCTCGGCCTTCTTCTTTCGCTGATCTTTGGCCCAATGTTCTTAGTTCTGATAAATACTGGGTCCTGTGAAGTTTCAGGTCAATTGGACATCGTTTGGGTACTTTAAAGTCAAAAACATTGAAATAGGGGCTTTCTGCCTCAACAGGGTTAATTCCAAAACATTATGGGAAATGTGAATTATTCCCAAATATCATTATAAAACATGAATATACCCCATATATGATGCAAATATGCTAGAATATCAAGTTTGGCCTGGGTACACCGGAGACTCTGGTCCCAGTCCAGGGACTCCGGACCGGGCGATTCTTGGGCCTAACGGTTGGATTTCTAGGGACCTATTTAAGGGGCCCTTCTTCCCCAATGGTTCCCTAACCTTCCTTGCAAGTTTTCCCCTCCATTGCTGACCTTCTTGAGCTTGATATGTCTGAATCCCTCCTCTGATTCTTGCATATTCTTGAGGGATTTGAAAGAGGAGATCTTGATCTACAACCCCGAGTACTTGATTCTTTTTTCCTTGACTATTCGCACTATCCACATACGGGAGACTATATGAATCCCCCTTTGCCTGAGCTTGATTTGCACTTTATTTCTTGGGGCCACAAAGTAGTTTGGGGCTTTATTAGTATCTTGTACTTATGCCATGCTTTACCGCTTTATTTATGATTATGCGTGGAGCACCTGTACTGTTTAAGAATGCGGAATGTTTACGTGGTATCGATAAGCCCAGTCACATTTTCAGGTTCCCAGTCCTTTACAGCCATTGTCGCAAACCCTGGGTCCGTCTCGGAGCTGGCCAACTTTGTTGCGGGTAGCTTATTGGGGTGGCCCCCTGAAATGATTTATGAATCATGGGAATGCATTGTCGTGAGGCCTCGTTGCATTTTATTTGGTTCTTCTCAAGGTTGATAGTGTGTGTGTTGCTATTTGTGCACCCCTGCAGGGTAAATCTTTCTGAAAGCCGTGTCTGCGGTTATGGACGACTTGGAGCACAGTTTCTCGATCATAGACAAGCATAACTAAAGTATCGTCTTTAATTTGACTAAGACATGACTAGTAAATAGTGCAACACTCATGGAATGGTTAATAAAATTGCCAACAGATGGGATGTTCTTACGCCTTCTCGTCGGTAAGCAAGAAGGAGGGAGAGCAAGGTTATTTATGTTATTTATATAACTGTTGCTATTAATTAACGGGCATCCGTCCATCTCTGGTTGGCGGATGTGTAGCGAGTTTCTATAGCTCTTTGTAGATATTATGTTTTGTAGCAATTGCGTCACCCCCAGGTTGTTCCCTTTAGATGCATTAAGACTTGCTGAGTACCCCTAGGGTCTCACACGATAAATATTTGGTCTAGGTGGACAGGTATACTCTCAAGAAGGCTACTGGGTCGAAGAGACCGATGATGGTGGCAACGACTATCAGGTATAGAGATTCCGGGGATGGAGATCCATGAGATCTGTGGGCGGGATGTGCTTAGTTTTGTGGCATCTCATGCCGATTTGCTTCTAATCCGTACTCAGATCTTGTATACCGCTTTCGCTTGATACTCTGGTGAGTGATGTATGAGGAGTATCCTAAACTATTATATCTATCTAGGATATTTGGATCTTGCCGTATGGCGTTGCAATATTTCTATTTCTTTTAGATGGTGTGACTCTGATGTCTATTGTAAGTCGCAGACATACATACTCATTTGTGTATGTCGTGGTCGCGTTACCTATCGCTTACGCCGCTCGCTCTTGTCCCGATGTTCTTGAAAGTGGATAAGGTAGTCGGCCGGTACCGTCCCCTGGTCCGCTTCGACAGGCCTACACGTGGGTGGCCCTGGGCCTCCGCGGTAGAATCACTTATCCACTTTTGGGTTCGTCCAGGCTTGAACTTAGAGCATAATGTCCGAGGTATTACAATTGGTATCAGAGCCGACCCTTGCGATTACACGGGTGTGTGCAGGTCAGTGGCGGGACATGTGGAGCATGGCGCGTGTGGCCCGGAGTGGACACGGCATGGCACATGTGCCGGCACTGGACGCACAGACGCGTGCCAAGAGGGAACGTTCCTGGGTGTGCTTGATCGATGAGGGCATCGATCTTCTAAAGGGTGGGTGTATGTGAGATCCAGGCACATGGCTTAATAGGAGATAGGATACCCATATCAACAAGTTGCAACTTCTTTTCCGGAAGCTCATTCGAAAAGAACTCGATCAAGCGTGCTTGGCCTAGAGCAATTCTAGGATGGGTGACCGACCGGGAAGTGGGTAACCGGGTGCGCACGAGTGAGGACAAAGTGCGCAGAAAAGACTAATGTTGGTCTGTGGGGCCAGTCTAGATATCCTATTAAGTTGCCAGGAGTAACACCCCCCAGGGCCCAGGAGTGGACGGGGTGTTACACTATTTAAGGGGCCCTTCTTCCCCAATGGTTCCCTAACCTTTCTTGCAAGTTTTCCCCTCCATTGCTGACCTTCTTGAGCTTGCTATCTCTCAGTCCCTCCTATGATTCTTGCATATTCTTGAGGGATTTGAAAGAGGAGATCTAGATCTACAACCCCACCAATCAATCTCTCCTCTAAGTGAGGGGAACATCTTGGGATCTAGATCTTGGAGTCATTTGTGGATTTCCACCATTGTTCTTCCGCTCTTATTCCCCCATAAGCTTTTGTAGCTTTGGTGGAATTTGGGAGAGAATGATTTGAGCACTTCTTGTGTTCTTGTCATTGCATTTTGTGCATCGGTTTGAGTTCTCGGTGAGGATTCGATTGGGTGAAAAGTTGAGAAGCTTTTTACTCTTGGGTTCATTGGAACCCTAGACGGTTTGGTAGTTTTGCAGGTTTGTGGATTTCTTGGGGCCTCCAATTAAGTTGTGGAGCTTTCCCCAAGCTTGTTTGTTGGGAGCCTCCAATTGAGTTGTGGAGAAGTGCCCCAACCGTGTGAGAGGTTCCTGATTGCCACCGACAAGTGCACCGATAGTGGAAGTGTGGATCGATCCTGTTGGGGTGAGATTCATAGGAGAACAAGGGAGGCCTTTTGTGGCGTTGGTGGTTTGATACCACCCCCTCTCCAAATGAGACGTACTCCATGTTGGGAGGAACTCGGTAAAACATCGGCGTCTCCGTGTGCCTCGGTTATCTCTATACCCGAGCTCTTACTTATGCACCTTACTTTGTGATAGCCTTCGTGCTTGAAGTTTATATCTTGTTATCTCATAGTTGCTTGTCTTGTTTAGCATAAGTCGTTGGTGAAAATAGGTGAACCCTAGTTGTTCTAGGTTTTTGTGCTTAACAAAGTAAACGCTAGTTTAATTCCGCCTTTGTTGAGCCTCTCTCGAAAAAGTTTTTAACCACCTATTCACCCCCCCCTCTTGGCGACATCCTTGTCCTTTCACCTTCCACTTGAGATAACAAGATATAAACTTCATGTCTTGCCTCCTTTCTTACAACAATCCCATTCTCATCTTTCTTGTTTTTTAAAATCCACTTCGTGTCGATAACATTGCGGCATTCTTTCTGTTTTTACACTAACTTCCAACCTTTGTTGCACTCGAAGTTGTTGAGCTCTTCATGCATAGCCAATACACAATCCATATCTTCAAGAGCTTCAAATGCCTTCTTAGGTTCCACCATCGAGATATGAGCTTGATGGTCACTAAAGCTTGCCAACTCTCTTCTAGTGGACACCCTTCTTCTTAGATCACCAACCACTTTATCAAGTATATGAGCTCTGAGTTCTAGATTTCTTTCAGCTCGAGCTTTGCAACGAGTTTCGATTTCCTTATTGTTGCTTGGAGTAATATCTTCAACATTCTGGTCCTCGTCTTGACCATCAACATGACCTTGGTCAATAGTGATAGGGTTTAGCGCCTGAAAACAATAAATTTTTCCTACGCGAACAACCCTACTACCAGGATCTATCTATTTGTAATACAGTAATGCGAGGGGATTTTCGAAACTTACCCTTGAAGACCGAAAAGCTTTGTCAACGTTCAGGAGAACATGGTTGATGTAGTCATACCGACGCCTACCTCAAGGTCGTGGATGGCTCCACCAGCTTCAGCTCCACCAGCTCCAATGACTTCGACGACTCGAACGACTTGAGCACCACTAGTGTAGTGCCTCGTGGGGAGTCACACACATACGGTGTTTGACAACGACTCCAGATCCCTGATCCAGCATAGGTTGCGGAAGTAGATCCCCTAGATCCGGAATCCTCGCAGCGCGACGGCACTCCGTGGTGAAGAACACTCTTGTTCATACAACCCTTACCATGGGGCCGCACTCACAAGAGAGAGAGAGAGGGAGAGGAGAGCACTTGGAGGGAGAAGCCTCAAGCTTAGGATTTATTGGTGTGTTTAAATCCCTCCATATGCCCTCCTTTATATAGGGGAAAGGGAGGTACTCCCTCCCTCAAAGTCCCAGGGTGGGAATAATCAAGGGAGGAGGTGGGGGGAGGTGTCGCCGGCCAGGACCACCATAGGCCCCATGTGGGGATCAAGCCCACTAGGGAAGCCGGCCCACCTTTGCCCCTCGTAGGGCGACGTCCCCCGCTTGGGCCCTTTTTCCCTTCAGGAATTGGCCCATTAGGTGGGCTACCCCATTAAATCATATTTAAATTATTAAATAAATATAAATACATGTATAATTCAATAATTAACATATATTTACATACTATTTAATCCCCGTTGCACTAGAACTCCTTCCGGACACCTGCCGGACTTTCCCGGAACCCTTCCGGTTTTCCCTTCTCTCTTCTTTGGTGATTCTTATGATACCAGAACAATCTCCGAGCATTGTCAAACCCTTAAGCGTGTTACCCTACGGTTCAGGAACACTCTAGACATGGTCGATATGTTTCTCGGACCAATGATCAGCAGAGAGACCTGGATGTCCATGTTGACCCCTATGCATTCCACGAGAATCTTCGTCGTTGAACCATGAAAGATAGTGTCCAATTCACTTATTACTTCGATAATTTACTTGTCTGAGATCCGATCAACGACATCACCATGCCATGTTCAATCTTGTTACTGACAAGTATAACTTTACTCGTTCCGAGCTATCCATTGATGACTATAAGTGCACAGATCAATTGTAGCTAGTTTCGAAGTAAAGATATTAAATGCACAAAGAGCTATTGGTAAAGGTCTTTATGCCATTCAATACTATCTACCAAAGAAAACTTGTAAGTTGTCTTTGATCTCAAGTAAAGGGTGTTTGAATGGTTTATGGTTGTTTGCAGAAAAGTAATTAAAACAAGTAAAAGAAAACAAGTAACAAGATTGTATGAAAGCGTGGTTGAACTCAATAGGGCTAAAACATTCTCCAGGATGTAGGATACACCACTAGCATAGTACTATTATTATATGTAATCAAGATAACATAATTATTATGTCATAATATGTGTGGAGAGAGCCCATAATATGATGTTCATAACAAGGCTCGTAGGAAGCCACTTTGTTGAGCCAAGTGTGAGGTCACCTCTAAATAACCACTGCAATGCCTGAGAGCAATCATCCATACAAGCCACCACAATTAAGGGTTTCCCCATTGATATTGTAATTAGCTTAGGGAGTCCCTATTAATCCCCCTTTAACCGTGTGGGTTACGAGTTGGTGCCAATCTGTCACGGGGCACTCTAGGTATGCTTCCACAACACGTCTAAAGGGTTTGTTCCTCCCTTTAGTCCCGAAGGCAAATGATAGATGGTCGACTTCACATATCATCTAAAGAGAGAAATCAAACACAAGTCATAATTATATCATAGATAAGAAAGTCACATGGACACAAGAATATATCATCTTCATTACAAGTTCATATTGGTGCTAGGGTTTCTCCGTCTCCCCAAGGACAAAAGAACTACTCACTCATGGAAGCAATCAATAACATCATCATAATCAAATGGATGGATTAAAGTACTGGTGTAGATCTAATGCAAACCACAATTGGATCTAGAATTACAAAGAGATCTAATAGATGAAAGATGGAGTAATGGTGGTGATGAAGATGCAGCGGTCGATGGTGAAGGGGATGATGTATTGTCCTCCAATGATCTGTGAAGCAGCTAGGTTTTACCCCAGCCAAGTTCTTCCTTTAGATACCTTTCAGATGTGGTGTTTCGTGGTTTCTGGTGGCTGTGAATGTCGGATATCTCTCTCGTCTTTGCCAGGAGAAACTATTTGATGAGGCGGCAAAAACAAGAGTAAAAATGCTTCAATTTTGCATGCATCAACTCCCCCAAGCTAGGTTCTTGCTCGTCCCCGAGCAAGATGGTGGCTTATGGACAAGATCATCATGTTCATGAGACACGAGACGTTACAATAAATGAGGCAAAAATTGAAACAAGAATATGACATCAGATGTAAAGATACATCGGGAGGTATTACCATACCCTTACACATTACATAACTTAGAGGCTTCCACACCCCTTTTCTAGTATTGATGAAATTATAAGAAGATACTAGTGATTCAACATATCATATAATGACGGAATTTTGGAGATTTATAGCTCTAAGTTTAATAGTGACGATTCATGATCATTTCCTTTTTCTTCTAGCTCTCTTTCATATGCTTGATTATTTTGATAGCTGCTTTCTTTTTATTTTTCTATACTTGTATGTCTATATTTTTCCTTGCTCTCCTTTTCTTTTCAGCAACATATTTGATCATGATCACTACTTCAATGGCTTTTGAAAACTCTTAATCATAATATGCTACCCAAATTCTTCTTCTCATAACTTAATCAATACTTCTAAAGGTGTGGAAGTCCCTAAAATTATGACAGTTGTACAAGTATCATGACACTCAACCTAGTTCAATCATCTGATATAATAATCATGAATCAAACACAACTTCAATTATCATAAAGTCTTATAGCTCAACGGATATAATTCTTCTCTTGAACAAAGGGAACTTGAAGTTGATGCAACTAATGTAAAATTGGAATTTGAACCTAACCATGTGTGTAGGAAAAGTAAACATGCTAAAACTGTAAGATAGAGTACAAGGTTCTCACGAATCCCCCCAAGCTTGGTGTCAAGCCAGGTGGATCAAATAATCCCTTGTGATTACTTACTCCTTTTTGGGAGTAATTCATCGTCCTCCTTTTCTTCATCAGCCTTGAGGTTGCAGGCTTGAGGAATACACGCGAATCGTGCGGACATCTCTATGATGCCAACGTGTAATTCCTTGATTAGTTTGTTTATGGTTTTTCTATCATACGCCATCTCCATAATGATCTTGGTGAGTAGTTGTACCCTATCGTCGATGTCATTGACCTTCTTTTCGAGGTCTTTGCCCATCATCTAGTAAGAGTCAACCCCTTCCCCAATGGTCTCAACACAAGCCTTAGAAATCTTTTCAAGGTTCTTGATCTTCTCTCGAATCTAATCTTGGTCTCCCTTTTTCTTGGAAGAGGTTTCTGGAGGTGATTTAAGAGAAGATCCATGAAGGTTATACCTGTAGGGGTTGAGCGCAGATTCTTCTTTGTTACTTCCGTGCTCCACGTGCTTGAGCATCTCCAATTTTTGTGGGAACATATCTTCCCAATTGGGGAGTGGAACCACATGTGGAAGCTTGTGGTTTGAGGAAGACAAAGTATCCCCTTCGGATCTCTCCTTCTTGACTCGTCCTTCAGCGGTGTGCTCCTTCTTGGTCCAGATCTGCTCGATATGAAAAGGCTGTACGAACCTCGAGTAACCAAGTGAGATCTGAGGTTTCATTATAGAAGGACAGGGAAAAGTTGTAGATCTAAAATTGGATGGAGAAGAGCAACAAAGAGAAAAAAGTGCAGATTGAAAAGCAAAATCAGGGGTTTCAAGGGACCAGAGTCGGTCGCGGGCTATGGTACGGGTGGGCTCTGCCCGTACCTCGCTCCCGTACAGACTACTTGCCGACTTCAATCAATTTTTTTTACTTTTTTGCACACAAGAATAAATTTGTCGTGGAGGAAACAGTACTGGTGACGACCATCGGTACGGGCGGATCATCCCATACCGTCTGATCGTACCGTATTGAAAAAATCGGAGCTGGTACTCCGAATGATTAATAACCAGTGGTACGAGCGCATCCAACCGTACAGCCCACCCGTACCAGGTCGAAAAACCATTCAGAATGACCAGAAAAACCAGATGAGTTTAGAATGAAAAATAGAAGAATTCAAAAAGGTTTCAAAGAAACAGAACTTAAGTAATCTAGACTTTGTTACCTAGCCTTCGCTTGTTGTGTTCTTCATCTGGGATCATAGAGATCAATTCCACAATGTTTACTTCGCCAACTCTATAATGCTTCAGTCGCTGCCCATTAAAAATCTAGGATGAAGAAGAGGGTGTAGTATTTTCAGACTCACCGCTCCCGATGGATATGCTTCTTCAACATCATATGGTCCTTACCACCTAGATTTAAACTTTCCTACAAAAATCTTAAGCCTAGAGTTGTAAAGTAAAACTTTATCTCCGGCTTTAATTCCTTGCCTTCTAACTTTCTGTCACGCCATTTCTTAACTTTTTATTTAAATATTCTAGCATTTTCATAAGCCTCGTTCCTTAGTTCATCTAAAGCATCAATGTCTAAGAGTCGTTTTTCACATGTAGTTTTGAAGTCAAAATTCATAATTTTGATAGACCACCGAGCCTTATGCTCGAGTTCTCGTGGAAGATGACAATTTTACCGTAAACCATTTTGTATGGTGCCATTCCCATAGGATTCTTGAATGCTGTGCGATACGCCCATTGTTGGAAATATGCCCTAGAGACAAATGGTAGTTAGGACTATTATCATATTTCATATAGTTTATGATTAAGTTTCATATCATGCTATAACTGTATTGAGTGGAAACATCAATACACGTGTGATATACAAACAACCAGGGGTTCCCAGTGAAACTCTAGTCACCGGTTCATTGGTCAACAGATGATCATGTTTCCTGATCATGTGGCATTTATGCCAGTTGGATATGGAGTCATCTCATTCAGAGAATGAGATGATGAACCAATACCCAACCTAAACATCGTGACCCGATCATGTCACAAAGTTCCAGTTAGGATGAGTAGAAATGGATCCTCGTAGACTATTCCTTAGACCGTGAGGCTATATCAATCACTGTCTGCTGAGAGTGCTTTGATAGCATCAAGCGCCACTTGGTAATTAAGTGGTTATAAAGGTGTGTTCAGGTACTCGGAGGAAACCGTTGAGGCAATATATGTCAAGAGCGGTATTTGTCCGTCCATGTGACGGGAAGATACTCAAAGGGCCCACTCGGAGAGGTTATATCCAATAGCTGCGCAGCGTGTGATTTGATCATAGGGATATCACTTGTCGGAACGAGTCAAGTAGCATTGTTCAGTAACGAGATTGAACACGACATGGTGATGTCATTGATCAGATCTTGGGCAATGCAAGTATCGAGTGACAAAGGGAATACGACATGACTGTCCCGGTTCAAACGACGAAAGATCTTCATGGAACGCACAGGGGTCACATGGCCATCCAGGTCCCTCTGTCGATCATTGGTGCGGGATTGTCCCGACCATGTCTGGAGTGTTCCCGAACCATGGGGTATCACGCTTAAGGGCTTGATGATGCTTAGAGAGTGTTTATAGGATCAGTGGAATCACCGAAGAATAGTAGAGAGAAAACCAGAAGAGTTTCGGTATGTCCGGAGGATGTCTGGAGTGGAGGTGGAAGGTGTTCCATAGCCACGGAGGTTGAATAATATGTGAATGAATGTTAAATATTGATTTAATCATTTATTCATAATTATTTAATAAAGAGAAAATCAAATTAAATGGTCAAAGGCTTAATGGGCCAATTTCTGGAGGGAGAGGGCCCATTAGGGGAGAGGAGAGAGGGAGAAGGGGCAAGGGGGTGGCCGACTGGGCCTAGCCCCCCCCCCCCCACGCGGGGCCCACTAGGGTGGCCGGAGGCCACCCCTCCCCCTCCTCTCCTTTAGTCCCACCTCGGGACTTTGAGGGAGGGTGTACCCCCTCCCCCTATATATAGTGGGGGTATTTGGCCAAATAAAATACACCAATAATCAATAAAGGTCTTCTCACTTTTGGGAGGACCTCTAATTGATATTTTCTCCCTCCCTCCCCCCTCTCTCTCGTGACCGTGGTCCCAAGTCTGGACTGCGCGAACAAGAGACATCTTCGCCGCGGAGCGTCGTCATGCTGCGGGATTCGGATCTGGGAGCTCTACTTCCGCAACTGCTGCTAGATCGGGGAAGCAGGAGTCATCGCCAGGCACCAGACGTGTGTAACTCCCCGCGAGGTGTCGCACTTGAGGCACTCAAGTCGTTGGAGCCAAGGAGTGCGAGGACTTCATCACGACCTTGAGGTCGGCTTCGGCTCGTCTACATCAAGCACGCTCTCCTGAGCGTTGACAACGCTTTTCGGTCTTCGAGGGTAAGTTCGCAAAAAGTCCCTCCCATTACTATATTACTAATAGATAGGTCCTGGCAGCTTCAGGGGTTCAGGGGTGTAGG
Organism: Avena eriantha; assembly: GCA_910589775.1. Taxonomy (NCBI): domain Eukaryota; kingdom Viridiplantae; phylum Streptophyta; class Magnoliopsida; order Poales; family Poaceae; genus Avena; species Avena eriantha. The sequence goes on along the minus strand of OU342740.1, from coordinate 406,003,959 downwards.
GTAAAATTTTATTGATTTCATACGTGGAACCCCTACAATGGTATCAGAGCTAGATCTATGCGTAGTATTGCTAGTACGGGTAGAACACACGAGATGTAGCGTGTGGATGTTGATCTTTTAGTTGTTACCCTCCCACGTGTACTTGTGTATACCGAAGTAATGCTTTATGAAGCGGCCCCCAACCGACTTTAAGCGTTCATTCGCGAGACTGGTCCACGCTTGACATACAGCTTATACCGTATAAAGTGGCTTAGGGGGGGTGTCTGTCTCTCTCGCATTAGTTGGTATACCATTTGCAACGGAGGGCCCTAAAAGGGGTGTAGTATAGACAACTACTTTATCAGCGTTGTCTTGAAAGTTCGTAGGTAAGAACAGTTCTTGTGCGAAAGCCCATTCAGCCACGTAAAACATGCAAAGATAAAATAGAGGCGTCTAACTTTGTTTTGCAGGGGGCGTTGCCTTGTGATATGGTTGTGGCAAAGTGATGGCCCAAAATATATCGACCTCATTGGGGAACCCCAAGAGGAAGGTATGATGAGCACAACAACAAGTTTTCCCTCAGTACGAAACCAAGGTTATCAATCCAGTAGGAGCAAGGAAACACCCCAAAGGTGTAGCTAGCTGAACGTTGGTAGGGCGCACTACCGATGCCAACAGCAACGTGGAGACCTGCACAACACAACCACAGAAATCTGTCCCCAACTTGCGATGAGGTTGTAATTCTCACCAGTTTTGCTGAAAATAAAGGATTAAACGTATCGAATGGAAGGAAATAATAGTTTGCAGAAAGTAAACACAAAGCAGTAAACAGTTTATAGATTGTATGAAAAAGAAAGGACCGGGATCCATAGTTCACTAGAGGTGGCTCTCCTTAAGATAGATAACATGCTGGGTGAACAAATGACAGCGGGGCAATTGACAAATATCGAGAAAGCAATACCTTCATATACTAATCATATTGACTCCTTTGGAACTTCATTGGGCATTACAACATTATACATAGACCGCCATCCAACTGCATCTATGATTAATAATCCACCTTCAGGTTATCATCCGAGCCCCCTCCAGTATTAAGTTGCAAGCAATAGATTATTTCTTTACAAATTGCGTGTAATGTAAACAATATGATTTTTTTATGAAAAAAAGGGTTGTTGTTTTCTCCCTAGTAGCAACGGCACATCTAGTACCGTAGAGATTTCTGTCACTTCCCCAGATTACCAGAGGCATGAACCCACTATCGAGCATAAATACTAACTCTTGGAGTTGCTAGCATCTACTTGGCCCAGATAGCTACTAACAACGGAAATCATGCAAGATCACAAATAACAAAGACATGATAGAATCAATAATAAATCTAAAATAACATCTCAATATCCATCGGATCCCTGCAAACACAACATGTAGAATTACAAATAGATGATCTTGATCATGAACGGAGCTCACAAGATCTAGACATGTAAGCACAAAGGAGGAGAACCAGCCATCTAGCTACTAGATGGATCTGTAGTCCAGCGATGAACTACTCACGCATCACACCGGAGGCTTGCATGGTGATGAAGAAGTCCTCTAGGGTGAATTCCCCTCTCCGGCAGGGTGCTAGGAAGAGCTTCAGATCCCTCCCGATTTAGGGATAGAGACGACGGTGGCTACAGACTCTTTCGTGGAATTTTTGATCGGGGGACTTAGGGTTGTCGTCCTGAGGGCATCTCACTAGTAGAAAGCAGACCTTTGGTCCATGGGTATTAGCTTGGGTTTTGCTACAAACCGGGACTAATACCCCGGTCCAATGGCTAGAACTGGCCCCAGGGGGGTGGCAGACACTAGCCCCGGTTCGAACAGGACCTTTAGCCCCGGGTCGTGTAACAAACCGGGGCTAAAGGGTTTTAGGCAGGCCAGGCCGGGCGCCAGACCCTTTAGTCCCGGTTTGTTTCACGACCCGGGGCTAAAGGTGGACCTTTAGCCCCGGTTCTAGACACGAACCGGGGCTAAAGGTTTGGCTAAATCTTCTTCCCCTGCCCGAGCCACCATTCAAGCTGGTGGCTCTCCTCTCTCTCTCTCTCTCTCTCTCTCTCTCTCTCTCTCTCTCTCTCTCTCTCTCTCTCTCTCTCTCTCTTTCTTGCTTGAAGCTCGAGTTCATGCCCTTTTTTTCCTCAAGATTTGTCTATATTTTGTGGTGCCCCATCTATCCAAAGGTTCTAAAAGGAGAGAAACTTCATCCTTTGAACTCTCATTGCTATATTAGCTCATTTCATGCTCTATCTTATAGATGGATTTGTGGATTTAGTTTGGTAGTAATTTTTGCAGTGATAGCATGAGATCAATGTTTAGATTCTAACTATGTTGTATTAATGTAAGGAACTCTAAGGTAAATATCACAATATGTGGATTCTATCAAAATATATCTTGTTTTGGCACATAGGGTCTCGAAAATTGAGTTTAGAAGCACACACATGCATGAGTTCATCATTCTAACTAGCAGCTGGGCAAAATATCCTTCTTCGTCTACCTGCATTCAACAAACTGAAAAATTTGTAACAAAGATAGGGTCAATTCATAAAAGCTTGATAAGAAGACATCACAATTTACATATTAGGGAGTGCCTCTATGGCGAGCTCCTCGAAGATGTCTGAGGACGGGATCCTAAGACATCTTCGAGAAGCTCTGCCGTAGTGGTGCCCTTGCTTTCCCACATCATCTTTCGGTTTATATCTTCTCTAGCTAAATAAGTATGCTGGTGGAGCTAACTAATATCAGGATGAGGTCCTAAGACATCTTCGAGAAGCTCCGCCGTAGTGGTGTCCCTGGTCTCGCACACCATCTTGCAGTTCTTCACAAGAATGCATACCTATTTATAGATTAAGCAGCACAACATAGTGTCGGGCACTGATGACATAATGTCGACACACTCACGCTGGCATAGTGCTGCCACCCACCCAAAATAGTGTCAGCATTTAATTTATTGGCTTAGTGCTGCCCACTGAGGACATAGTGTCGACATGTTGTCTCCACATCCACATTTAGTCTCGATTGGTGCCTCCAACCGGGACTAAAGGTTCATCATATCTTTAGTCCTGGTTGCTGGTTTTAGATTAGTACTAATTAATTATGATTATGTTTGATGTACTTAATTAATTACGTTGACCGACTCTCTAACGAGTTCATTAAAGGCGTGCATTCTTTTCTTCTTGTGGCCGAGGCAAACAAGCGGAGTGGTTTTATGTCTTGTCCATGTGGTGTCTGTCGGAATCATAAAGAATACTCTTCCTCAAGAGTCCTTCACAGCCACCTGTTTCGGTCCGGTTTCATGACCGGCTATAATTGTTGGACCAAGCACGGAGAAATAGGGGTTATGATGGAAGACAACGAAGAAGAAGAGAATGACAACGACTACCCTGAATATGATGGTACTACAATGGAAGTCATTGATGAAGAAAAAGATGAAGAACGGGCATCAGATCTGCCTGATGATGATCTTAGTCGGGCCATTGCTGATGCCCAGGAAGAATGCGTAACTGAAAGGGAGAGGTTGAAGTTCAAGAAGATGTTAGAGGATCACAAAAAATTGTTGTACCCAAATTGTGAAGATGGGCACAAAAAACTGGGTAGCACACTGGAATTGCTGCAATGGAAGGCAGAGAACGGTGTGACTGACAAAGGATTTGAGAAGTTGCTGAGAATAATGAAGAAGTTGCTTCCAAAGGATAACGAACTGCCCACCAGTACCTACAAAGCAAAGAAGGTTGTCTGCCCTCTAGGATTAGAGGTGCAGAAGATACATGCATGCATTAATGACTGCATCCTCTACCGCGACGAGTACGAGAATTTGGACGCATGCCCAGTATGCACTTCATTGCGGTATAGGATAAGACGAGATGACCCTGGTGATGTTGAGGGCGAGCGCCGCATGAAGAGGGTTCCTGCCAAGGTGATGTGGTATGCTCCTATAATACCACGGTTGAAATGTTTATTCAGGAACAAAGAGCATGCCAAGTTGTTGCGATGGCACATGGAAGACCGTAAGAAAGACGAGATGTTGAGACACCCCGCTGATGGGTCGTAGTGGAGAAAAATCGAGAGAGAGTTTCCGGACTTTGCAGGTGATGCGAGGAACTTATGGTTTGGTCTAAGTACAGATGGCATGAATCCTTTTGGGGAGAAGAGCTGCAGTCATAGCACTTGGCCTGTGACTCTGTGTATTTATAACCTTCCTCCTTGGTTGTGCATGAAGCGGAAGTTTATTATGATGTTAGTGCTCATCCAAGGCCCGAAGCAACCCGGCAACGACATTGATGTGTACCTAAGGCCATTAGTTGGAGAACTCTTACAGTTGTGGCACGGACAAGGTGTACGTGTGTGGGATGAGAACAAGCAGGAGGAATTTGACCTACGAGCATTGTTGTTCATAACAATCAATGATTGGCCTGGTCTTAGTAACATTTCAGGACATACAAACAAGGGATACAATGCATGCACACACTGTTTAAACGATACTGAAAGTATATATTTGGATAAATGTAAGAAGAATGTGTACCCGGGGAATCATCGTTTTCTTCCGCCCTCGCACATCCTAAGAAAGAAAGGTAAGCATTTCAATGGTGAGGCAGACAGCCGGTGTAAGCCTATCCGCCGTACTGGTGATGATGTATTTGACATGGTGAAGGATTTAAAAGTAATCTTTGGAAAGGGTCCTGGTAGACAATCTGTTCCGAAGGACGATGTCAAACATGCACCCATGTGGAAAAATAAATCTATATTTTGGGAGCTACCCTATTGGAAAGTCCTAGAGGTCCGCTCTGCAATTGACGTGATGCACCTGACGAAGAATCTTTGCGTGACGCTGCTAGGCTTCTTGGGCATGTATGGGAAGATCAAAGATACACCTGAAGCACGGCAGGACCAACAACGTATAAAAGACCGAGACGGCATGCATCCAGAGTTGTTTGAAGGTACTGCTAGCTACGCTCTTACCAAAGAAGAGAAGGAAATCTTTTTTGAAGTCGTTATAGTATCAAGGTCCCGTCTGGTTTCTCGTCGAACATAAAGGGAATAATAAATACGGAAGAGAAAAAATTTCAAAACCTAAAGTCTCATGACTGCCACGTGCTTATGACCCAGCTGCTTCCGATTTCATTGAGAGGATTCCTGTCGGAAAATGTTCGAGTACCTATTGTGAAGCTATGTGCGTTTCTCAATGCAAATTCTCAGAAGGTAATCAGTCCAGATAGTCTACTAAGGTTACAGAAAGATGTGGTGCAATGTCTTGTCAGCTTCGAGTTGGTGTTCCCACCATCCTTCTTCAATATTATGACTCACCTCCTAGTTCACCCAGTCGATGAGATTAACATTCTTGGTCCTGTATTTATACACAATATGTTCCCCTTTGAGAGGTTCATGGGAGTGTTAAAGAAATATGTTCATAACCGTGCTAGGCCAGAAGGAAGCATCTCAAAGGGATATGGAACAGAGGAGGTCATTGAATTTTGTGTTGACTTTATTCCTGACCTTAAGCCCATCGGTGTTCCTGAATCACGGCATGAGGGTAGAATTAGTGGAAAAGGCACGCTAGGAAAGAAAGCAAGGATATGTATGGACGGACATTCTCTCACTAAAGCACACTACACAGTTCTGCAAAGTTCCACCTTGGTGGCTCCGTATATCGAGGAACACAAGAATATTGTACACTCCAACAACCCGGGGAAGCCTGGCTCCTGGATTAGAGATGAACATATGAGGACTTTCGGCGGTTGGTTGCAGACACATCTAATGAATGACATAAATGTTGGAGAGCATTTGTACTTGTTGGCCAGGTCACCATCTTCGACTATATTGACTTTCCAAGGGTACGAGATAAATGGGAATACATTTTACACGATTGCCCAAGATAAAAAGAGCACCAATCAAAACAGTGGTGTCCGATTTGATGCAACAGACGAGAATGGGCAAAAGGATACATATTATGGTTACATAGAGGAGATATGGGAACTTGACTATGGACCTTTTTTTAAGGTTCCTTTGTTTCGGTGCAAATGGGTCAAGCTGACAGGAGGCGGGGTTGAGGTAGACAAGAAATACGGAATGACAACAGTGGATCTCAACAACCTTGCGTATAGAGATAAACCATTTGTCCTAGCCAATGATGTGGCTCAGGTTTTTTATGTGAAGGACATGTCTACCAAACCGAGAAAAAGGAAAGATAAGCAAAAGAATACAACATCCGATGAGCCAAAGCGCCACATAGTTCTTTCAGGAAAAAGGAACATCGTGGGGGTGGAGGATAAGACACACACGTCAGACGATTATGTTAAGTTTCATGAAATTCCGCCCTTCGCTGTGAAGGATGACCCAAGAATCCCGTTACATAAGGAACATGCTCCATGGTTACGGATTAGAAGAAAACCCTAACATGTGTGGATGTTGGTGATGTACAATATTATTAAACCTTTATTTTTAATGATCTTCTTATATGTATATGGATATGAACTATCTCGATCTCAATAGGTAGTATTGTAACTTGTTGTGGCTAGACATTTATTAATATTAAAACGAAAAAATTAGTCATAATCATATCTAGCCCTGTAGTACACAGCTTCTGGGTCGTCTTCGGAATCGTCATCGTCATCGTCGTCGCTCGTAGCACGCGGATGGATCCTCAGCCCTTCCTCGTAGCACGCGGATGGATCCTCCGGCCTCGGATTCACAACACACGGGGGAGGGGGCTCCCGGATGACGACCCTAGTACGCCCTAGGCCTTCACCACCACCACCATTCTTGTGGCTATGCTGCTGGTGAAAGTGCGGGTACCTCATGCGAGGATGTTCTCCCATGGCGATGTAGCACATCACGCCGGCGATAGTCCGGTTCGCCCACCACAGGCGGCGACCAGCCTCGTTGTGGTTCACTGGGGGCGGGCCATCAGCCTTGTACCTCACAAGCTCCCTTTCCTGCCGGTTTGCGAAGAAGGCATTCCAGATGTCAAGGTTGTCAGGATCCCAATGGGGATCCATCTGTTGCTCCGGCGTGAGCTCGAGGTAGAAGTGGTTCGTGATGGCCGCCTGGCGGACCGAACCTTGAGACATAGGAGGAACAGGAACCCCTCCAGCGCTCAGCATCCAGCCAGCGGGCAGCCGGTACCCCGGCGGGCATGGGTAGCTGGAGGCGCACAGCGCCTCGGTCTCCTCGAGCGTCAGAAAAGCACAGTAAGCGGTGTCCATTGTTGTGAGAGAGAAGGTGTGGATGTGTCGATGGAAATGGCGGTCGGCCTAGATATAGAGGGACATGGCGGGAGAACATGGCGGGAAACGGGGGAAATGGCGGGAAGCGGGGGAAATGGCGGGAGAACATGGCGGGAAGCGGGGGAAATGGCGGGAGAACATTTCTACTATATTTTTGTGAATATTTTACTATATTATATGTATTTTTCCATTTTTAAATAATAAACTATATTTTTATTATTTTTTATGAACATTTCTACTAAATATAATACTTGTTAAATAATAGATAATTTCATTTAAGTTGTATAACAAAAGGATGATAATAGATTTAAATTATAGATCTTCTTTTTCTGAAAATTTTGATATATAATACATAATTTTCTGAAAACTATAAACCATTTTTGGTTTTTGACGCCAAAAATAAAGTTTAGCCCCGGTTTGTATTACAAACCGGGGCTAAAGGGTTTCGGCGCGCGGGAAGTGCGGCGGGCCGAAAACACCTTTAGCCCCGGGTTGTAATACGAACCGGGGCTAAAGAGGTACCTTTAGGCCCGGTTCATATTACCACCTGGGGCTAAAGGGGGGGTGGTATAAATATCCCACCCCCGCCCCAGGTCGTGGCACGACCCGGAGAGCCGCCAGATCAACTTCTCCGCGCCCACGGCGTCCGCCGCCCGCGCCCGTGAGAAGGAGCCCCGTGCCGCCGCCCGTGCCCGTCTCCGCCCTGCGTCGCGCCGCCCCGCCCCGCCCCGAGCCGCCGCGACGCGCCGCCGCCCCGCCGCACCTTCTTCACCCCGCATCGTCTTCGCCCCACGCCGCCTCGCCGTCTTCAGGTGATCGCCGTGCAGCTAGCCCTAGCTAATTAGTATTTTGGTTAGAGTGTTAATTTTGGTTAATTAGGGTTATATTAGTTAATTTTGGTTAGTAGTAGTGTTAGTGTTAGTTAGTAGTATATTAGTATTTTAGTGTTAGTGTTATGGTTAGATAGTATTTTAGTTAGTGTTAATTAGTGTTAGTTAGTGTTAGTTGTATTAGTATTTTAGTTAGTATTAGTATTTTTGTTAGTGTTAGTTAGTAGTATTAGTATTTTAGTTATTGTTAATTAGTACTATTAGTGTTTTAGTTAGTGTTAATTGTATTAGTATTTAGTTAGTGTTAGTCTTAGTGTTATGGTTAGATAGTATTTTAGTTAGTGTTAATTATATTAGTATTTAGATAAGTAGTATTAGTATTTTGGTTAGTGTTAGTTAGTATTAATATTTTTAGTTAGTGTTAGTTAGTTTTAGTTGTATTAGTATTTTAGTTAGTATTAGTATTTTGGTTAGTGTTAGTTAGTAGTATTAGTTAGTGTTAGGTTTAGGGTTAGTGTTAGTAGTATTAGTATTTAGATAGTATTAATATTAGTATTAGTATTTATCTAGAGTTAGTTAGAATACTTAGTTAATTAGGTTTAGTTTAGTTACTATTTATGTTTTATGATTGTTTATTGCTATTATTTAGTTATGCCGCGTCCACCTCGTCCGAGCCTACTGGACTCAGTTGGGGATGTCCGAGTCTGGGCTCCACCGGGTTGGCACTGGGAGATGCTACATGTCGGGACTCGTACCTTGGTGAGGAATCCGGGTATCATCGTCCACCCGGAGCTTATTTGGTGGCATCCACGAGGTTCAGGAGCGGTGCAGAGAGAGCCAGCCCCCGAGGAGGTGGTACGTCGTCGTATCAGGGAGGAGGACGAGCATGTACGGCGATACATGTATCTTTTGGAGACTAGGTTCTTACATATCTGGCAGGTTCACGGATCTCACCCGAGCTATTCTCTGGTGATGGTTCCTCTTCTGTGGCTGCAGAGCTCCCGTAGCACAGAACGCGGCAGCCGCGTTCGCTAGTTTATCTTAATAATATACTTTATCTTATACTTTATCCTATAATGCACCCGAGCTATTCTCCGGTGATGTATTAATAATGTACTTTATCTTATAGTTTATCCTATAATGCACCCGAGCTATTCTCCGGTGATGTATTAATAATGTACTTTATCTTATACTTTATCCTATAATGCACCCGAGCTATTCTCCGGTGATGTATTAATAATGTACTTTATCTTATATTATTGTACTTTCTCTTAATCACTAAGTACTGTATCCGAGTTGTCACAGTTGTAATATTCTTTTACTTAATGCAATATTCTTTTTCTGTATTAGTTAAGCTATGGACGGTAGACAGAATCAAGAGGAGCTCCTCGACATTATAGATGAGGGTACTGGGGGGATCTTATTATGATGGCTCCGAATATCTTAATTTGTCTGGAGGAGATGATGGTGGACCAAATAGTGGAGACGATGGTGCTGACCATCGTGGAGACCATGGTAAAGACACCATAATAATGACAAACTCTGTCAAGGTATATAAAGCCTCTATCGATCGTTCACTAGTATAGATGCACTAATTGATTCGTATATATGTACTGACGAATGTTTCTTCTCTTATACCTCTGCTTCCGGCCAATCTTCTACAAATATAAGAGGCCCGACACACAAGTTGCCCGCTGATGTCCGTTTCAGCATTGACTTAGTCTCTCCGCAGGGTCAACCGCTGGATCCCAAAGAAGCTGCAAATGCATTTACAAGTCAATGTAGAGTGATTGTTAGAGACAAAGTCCCGATCACCACGCGAAACTGGAACAAGCCAGGAAAGAAAAAGGATCCAGCTGGGGCTAGTTTTGTAGATGATAGAGCGAAAGATACAATGTGGAATTCTCTCATGACACATTTCACCCTACCAGCCTTGGAGACTGATGAGCTCACACATCAAATGACGAGGAAAGTCAAGCACTTTGCTCTTAAGAAGATGGCCGAACTATTCAAGGAATGGAAAAAGAGATTGTACCACAAGTATGTCTTGAAGGAAACAACTCCTCCATTCGTTGGCCCACTAGAGTTGCAGCAGGATAACTGGGCTGCATTTGTGGAATACAAGACCTCGGCACCAGCTAAGGCAATATCAGCAAAAAATAAGGAAAATGCAGCCAAAAAGAAATATCACCATCATATGGGCACAGGTGGCTACAGGAGTGCCATGCCTAAGTGGGATAAAGCTGAGGCTGACCTAGAGGCTAAAGGGGTCACTCCAGCTACGTCTACTTGGCCCTTGAGGTTAATAAATTGGGTATTCAGGAATGGGGCATCATTAGTCCCAGAAACAGGCGAGATTGTTGCAGCCGAAGAAATTTCTTCACCCAAGAAATAACTTGTTAAAGTGATGAAAGAGGTTGAAGAGGGAACGTTTGTTCCTGATAGAGAGAACGATGAGCTGACAAAGGCTCTCGGGAATCCTAAAAAGGCTGGACGAACAAGAGGGTTCGTACCTTCTTATCCATGGGTTATCGGGTTTCCCGAGCACCGTGACACGTACAGAAGCCGATCGAGAAGAACAAACCGGCAAAAGGAGGAGGATACGGAGCGGTTCGCGAGGTTTGAAGCGACGCTGTAGGAGTATCGCCAAGAGCTTAATGAACTTAAAGGACTCCGACAGCAAGATCCTACACCAGACTGTACGGTCGGCCCATCGCAACGGAAAAGCAGCGTGGCTTCCACGGAGGGCCACGGTAATGATGCAATGATGGATGTGTACCCCATGGATGCAATTAAGGAGTATACTAGTTGTGAGCTGCATGTTGAACTGAAGAATATTTCCATGAAGGTGGCGGTCGGCTTTGCTTTACCTTCTGCACCGGGAGCGACCTACCATTGCAATCCAATTCCATCTGGCTATGCTCGTGTCGGTGTGGATGAAATTCTACCTATGTGTCAGTCACTACAGCTTGACATCCCTGGAGGTGAAGGGGAGACGACACTGGGAGAAGTCACAAGTGGCTTCATTCTTTGGAAAAAAGAATACATCAAGTTTCCAGGCTCGACACCAAGGCCACCTTCTCCACCAAGGCAACCGTCTCCTCCCAGTGCACCGTCTCCTCCAAGTCCACCTCCAAGTGCACCGTCTCCTCCCAGTAATAGTCCAATCCATGACCCCAACACGAGTCCATCTCAATCTACGCAGCCGCCTCCACCCACTAAGGGCCATAAGAGGAAGAATACCACCGCTCCATCGAGCGATAACCAACGCCCGAAGCGACAGTTGTCGCCCCTCCCAAGAGTACCGCCGGTTCCTCCCAAGAGGGCTTACGACCTGACCGATGAGGAGACCGATGCGGTCGTATGGGCCGAAGTGGATGCTCATTTTAAAAAGAAACAACCTGAGGCAGAGGTCCAAATAAAACCGGAAACCAAGGAGCACTTTAGGAAATTACTGACGCAGCCATCCCAACCTCAGTTAAATGAGCTAGATGACTATACACGATGTCTTCAGAAGACATTGAAACAGAAGAGATCAAGCGGTAGAGGAAGCATCAAAAAAGAGGTTCCCCAGCAGGGGGAACAAGCAAAACAATCGAGTGGTAGCGGAAGCATCAGAACTGACGTCCCCCAGCTAGGGAAACAAGCAAAACAATCGAGTGGTAGCCGAAGAACCAAAAGAGATGTTCCCCAGCTGGGGAAACAAGCAAACCAATCGCCCCCCACTCCAGGTGAACATACCCAAACCTCAACTATATGAGGAAGAACCTATGGATCCGGAAACGGCTAGGATATTGGCCGAGCAATGTGGTATGCCTATTCATGAAATTATTCACAGCGATATGCCCAAGGCTGAGGTAGCACCAAAATTTGTTAACGGGGAGCCTCTGGTCAGTTCTGAGAGGCTTCGGGATATGCCAACACAAATGCGACGATTCCATGAATGGTACATGAAAGCATTAAAAGAACAGCGAAATTGGCTCATACTGAAAGTTCGAAAATCGCATTACTTCATTGAAGACGAGGTCCCTATTGAATTTACAGAATTATTTCAGTTATTCAATCTAAATGAACTCGACAAAACTATCCTCAGTTCGTATTGTCTGTAAGTGATTACTTTATTTATGTAATTAGGTATCCATCTCAGCTTGTTCAATTCATTGCCGGTAAGTATACTCACTATATTCTTTTGTACGCTATATATAATGATGCAGAATGAAGATGCTCGATTGTAAAAGAAAGGCTATCAACCGATTTGGGTACATTGACCCACATCGAGTTCATGGAGCTATACTAAAGGATAAACCAATGGAGACCGGCACAACTTGTTGCGGTTTCTCACGAAACAGCATTTCTGTAACGAAATACTATTTCCTTATCACGACGGTAAGTGAGTTTTTGTACACATTAACTTTTGCTTACTTGATGTTCAGTGTAAATGATGTGTTACTGACATATGTAAACCTTGCGTAGGTACCACTGGATTCTTCTAAGAATTTCACTTGACATGGGAATAGTTCACATCATGGACTTACTAAACAAAGATATTGAAAACTACCGCATCATTATCGATGCGCTCCAGAGGTAATTTCAACCATTATCGCACTATATCGATTTCTTTCATTCATTTTCTGGGATATCAAGTAGTTATTAACTCATACATTAATTTTCTTTGCCGGGTAGGGTTTGGACACAGTTCAAGAAACATGTCCCGATTAATGGCGTGAGGAGCTATTTTTTAAATCACTCTTGGTAAGTAGTACGAGCTAAGTCCGCGCATCTATTTAATTCTAGTTTATGTGCATTTATCATGCTAGCGTTATTATTTGATTGAATTCTATTCTTGTAAAGTGCGCGAGGAAGCCACAGGGAACTAATCTATGTGGATTCTACGTGTGCGAGTTCATTCGCATCAGTATTGAGAAGCCCTCGAAAAATTTCGAGTAAGTAAACAATATATTCACCCTTTATTTTTATTACAAAAAGTCGTGTTGAGTCTAATTCATACGATCTCCTTTTTACATAGTTGGACGCGATGGGGACAAGCTACTACCAGAGGACCGCCTAATAGCAATCCAAGAGGAAGTTGCTGCATTTTTTCTCGACGAGGTCATAGACCCACGCGGAGAATACTGTATAAGTAGACCCTAAAGCATCCATGTAATGATCTCCATGTAATCAAATAGACATGCTCTGGACCCGGTTGGGACTGCATATATGCTTGTAAGAGTAATTATATTATATATTGTGTCAATGTGTACAAGTACTGTGTAGTAGTGTTTTGTATGTATACGAAAACTTGTTTCTAATGAAAACACAGAATGAAAAATAATTGAACATAAAACACAAAATGAAAAGAAAAACACAAAACCCTAAAACCCCATCCCCTGCCGTGGCAGCCAAATGGCACAAAATGCTGCCGCGGCAGGGAACCTTTAGTCCGGGTTCATAACACGACCCAGGGCTAAATGTCCTGCCGCCCAGCGCGCCTAGCAGGCCACGTGGTTGGACCTCTAGCCCCGGTTCGTAACTGAACCGGGGCTAAAGCTTGGACCTTTAGTCCCGCTTTCGCAGCTCCGGTTCGAAATCCGGGGCTAAAGGCCCTTACGAATCGGGGCAAATTGCCCAGTTTCTACTAGTGTCTTATAGGCGGAAGGAGAGGCCGATGGGGTGTTGGGGTCAGCCAGACCACCCCCTGGCGTGGGCTAGGCCTGGCCGCGCAACCAGGTGGTGTGGCCGGCCCCCAGCCCTTCTCTGTCTCGTATTCTGGCATCTGATTACTTCCGGAAAAATAGGCACTTTGGGTTTTGTCCCGTCCAATTATGAGAATATTCATTTTCTAACTTTCCTGGAACCAAAAACAGCAGAAAACAGGCAGCTGGCACGGTGGCTCTTGTTAATTAGGTTAGTCCAAGAAATCATATGAAAAGTACTCCAAAGTGTGGACAAAACACAAGAAAGTGGATAAAACCAAGCATGGAACATCAAAAATTATAGATACATTTGCAATGTATCAACATCCCCAAGCTTAACTCCTGCTCGTCCTTGATTAGGTAGGTGATAAAAAGAAAGAATAATTTTTGAGGTGACATGCACTATCAAAGACTTGATCAAAGTATTTGTAAAACATTCAAAGCTGGGATCATAGTACTTCAATCATAACATGAAAGACAAATTTCTAGCAATAAGACAAAGAAACTAAGATGCAACATGAAAAGGCATAAACAAAAGATTTAGGAATAACAATGCTTTACAAGACGTTTGTTTGTTTCACATAAAGAAAACATAGCATAATAGCATTTAGCTTGTCCCTCATAGAGTAGCAAATATAATTGCATAGGACACCTTCAAAGTTCATAAGGGTGACTAGATACAAATAGTTTAAAACAAGCAATATCAAGATATGCATCAATCAACTAGTCTTGGTACAATGCACATAGAACTAAGAATGGCCACTATGCTCTCAAAGTAAGTGCATAAAGGTAGAAGGTGGAGACTCAATATGATGGTGGAAGAAAGGCCTTCATAGAAGGAAGTAGGGATTCAAGTCTCATAAAGAGCTTCCAAAAATTATGGTACTTAGTAGCTTTCAACTCTCATTGCCCCTCTCATAAGCATCTTGAAGGTGATTAAGGTTAAAGTGACACAACTAAGAGGATATGCTTGACAAGTTATAAACCAAAATCTCATGCCCCTTACTTATGAAGACCGAACCTCATGCTACTCAACTTTAGTCACAAGTAAGCTCTTGTCATTGTAAGTACATGTTTATCATAAAGAACCGCCAACGGGGTACCCCTTGCACATGATACAGGAGCTATCCCATAATCTAAATGACAAGGCAAGTAGACAATGAGCATATCAGCGATCTTTTTATTTACTATTTGCATAGGTTTTTATTGAGGATGCTTCATAGAGTGCTCATTATGGTGATGCTGCAAGTTTCCACCATGATTAGGCAATGGCTTAGGCTAGCAGCCCAGGCATTTCTCTAACACACATACAAACTCCATGATCTTACAAGTTCCACTTTTATTTCACACCGCCGGGATCCATAAGCAAAAGAACATGATATCAATGGGGTAAAAGTACAAGTGCAATGTTGAAAGCGTTCCCCATGATACATGGTTCTGCTAATTTCAACTTATAAAGTGCAAGCATATACGCAACAAAGAAGGACCCAATGCTTCAAGTTTATTAGATGCAAAAAAGTAAAGTGTGCCATCAAGTTCGTGAGAGCTTTAATCACTAGTTTTCTCATAACAAGTTTAATTCGGAAGGTAAACAAAATCATGAATATACTTGGAATAGCATAAGATAGTAGGTAGGTCTGGTGGACTCTTTGGAATAACTTGGTTTCGGGAGTTGGATGCATTAGTGGAACACATACTTGGTTGTGGAGGCTAGCAAAAGACTGGGAGCGACAAACTAAGAGAGCAATAATGGCCATAATCATGTAGAGCGACAAAACATCATTGATCAAAGCATAAAGTGATACTACAAGTTGAAAACTAAAGGATCATCAAGGCTATGGTGACTTGAGATAGTCATAACATGGTGTGAGCATGCGCCAAGTCAACCCAAATAAAGCATCAAAGGAGAATACCACTATACTATGCTTTAATATGCTAAAACAACGCATGATTCATCCAAGGCACATTAAGCAATCTCAGTTGTTTATAACAAGTCATGCTACAGCAAAGAATACTAAGAATAAAGCCAAAACAATATCAAGCATGGCATGACAAAGCATAGGCCACGGTCAAAAACAAGCTCTTTTTACCACATAAGCATGAACTTTCTTACTCTTTTCCAATCCAAACCAAACTATTTGCAAACCAAAGTATGAAAGAGGGGATCCAACCAATTTATTCATAAAACTAAGAAAACAAAAGCAAACTAAAAAACAAAACAAAAACGAAAAATAAGACGCTCCAAGAACAACACAACTGTGCATGAAACAATAAAAATGAAGCGTTTGGAAGAAACCTAAGATTTTTATTGATGAAGAAGGGGATTCCTTGGGCATCCCCAAGCTTTGACACTTGTACTTCTTGGATATTTCTTGGGGTGACACGCGTGGCATTCCCAAGCTTGTGCTTTAGTCCATCCTTCATCTCATTACTCATTCCTTCCATACACCTGAAATTTTTCCTTCACACAAAACTTCACACAATGTTTATTAGCAACATTACTGCACTCAAGATAAATAAGTCTTAAGGTTCAGTTCTAACACCAATAAACTTCCATTAGAACACTACATACTGTAGCACTTCCCTCAAAAATCTCAATTCCCCAAAAGAACTCAAAAAGGAATCAACAAGAAGCAAATGCAGAAAATGGCAGAAATCTGTCAAAACAGACCAACAGGTAAAGACGAATTTTTTCGAAGACCTTCTGTTGCTCAAATCAAAAAGTATTGAACTAATGAAAGTTAGATAACAACCTGGGGCAGAACAAAAAAACTTCACACCTCAAAACGACGTTCAGATATTTTACACAAATTTTTACGGTGAAGCACAGAAATCTGTTTCGGGCCAGCAACTTTCCCAATCATTACTTCTCTCTCATTAGAGGTTACTCTTGGCACAAAAAGCAAATAAAAAGGATAAGGAGCGGTTATTACAGAGGTAATAACTTCCAAGACTCATCTAAAACTTTTGGGTTATCTCCCAATAAGTACTTTTCTTTAACTCCTTTAAGTTAGGCATAAGAAGCAAGAAAGAATCAAGTGTTCTCAAATGAAGAAGCATTAAGATTAATACCAGAAACATCTTCAACAAGGCAAGGTATATCATCCAAATAAGTCTTAGGGGATCCTCTCTCAATGCTCTTAGGTTCACTATTTTCATCAAAAGGGTTTTCAGGAACAATCCAATCTAGATTCTTTTCTATGGCTTCATATATTGCTACTAGTTTAAAGGGTATTGGTATCTTAGGTTCCTCCCCATTAGGTTTGATTGTGTTCATCTTTTATCGTGTACCAACAACATCTACACATGAGCCTAGCATATTGAAACATTCAAAGACTTTCCTAGATTCCTTGGCAACATCATAGAACTCCTTAAACAAAGTTTCTAGAATAAAATCCCTCTTTTCAGGGTCCTCAATTTCTTTAAGCTTAAGAAACATTACTTGCATTAAGGGGTTGAGGTTAACAAACCTAGCTTCCAACATATGAACTAAAGAAGCTACATCAATCTCAAAATTTGGAGCCAGTTCTGCAAGGGATCTATCATCAGTATCCTCATGTTTACTAACATGATTAAAGAATTCTTCAATATTATCTTTCCCAATTATAGAACCACTACCGATTGAAAGGTCTTTCAGGGTGAATTTAGGGATCACATGGTGAGCTAAGGAAGAGGTGACAGCTAAAGGAGAATTAATTTTTTGTGTGTTTTCAAATAAGAAAGCAAACTTGTAAAACTAATTTTTTTTTGTGTTTTTGAATAACAAAACAAGCAAACAAAGCAAAACAAAAATAACAAAGTAAAGAGATTGGTTATGAGGGACTCCCCTTGTGAAGATGTCCTTGACTCCCCGGCAATGGCGCTAGAAAATATGCTTGATGGCCCAAAATATATCGAGCTCGTTGGGGAACCCCAAGAGGAAGGTATGATGAGCACATCATCAAGTTTTCCCTTAGTACGAAACCAAGGTTATCAATCCAGTAGGATCAAGGAAACACCCCAAAGGTGTAGCTAGCTGAACGTTGGCAGGGCGAACTACCGGTGCCAGCAGCAATGTGGAGACCTGCACAACACAACCACAGAACTCTGTCCCCAACTTGCGATGAGGTTGTCAATCTCACCGGTTTTGTTGAAAACAAAGGGTTAAACGTATCGAATGGAATGAAGTAATAGTTTGCAGAAAGTAAACACAAAGCAGTAAACAGTTTTTAGATTGTATGTAAAAGAAAGGACCGGGATCCATAGTTCACTAGAGGTGGCTCTCCTTAAGATAGATAACATGCTGGGTGAACAAATTACAGTGGGGCAATTGACAAACATTGAGAAAGAAATACCTTCATATACTAATCATCTTGACTCCTTTGGAACTTGATTGGGCATTACAACATTATACATAGACCACCATCCAACTACATCTATGATTAATAATCCACCTCAGGTTATCATCCGAACCCCCTCTAGTATTAAGTTGCAAGCAACAGATTATTGCTTTACGAATTGCGTGTAATGTAAACAATACGATTGTTCTATGAACAAAGGATTGTCGTTTTCCCCCTAGTAGCAATAGCACATCTAGTACCTTAGAGATTTCTGTCACTTCCCTAGATTACCAGAGGCATGAACCCACTATCGAGCATAAATACTAACTCTTGGAGTTGCTAGCATCTACTTGGCCAAGATAGCTACTAACAACGGAAAGCATGCAAGATCACAAATAACATAGACATGATAGAATCAATAATCAATATGAAATAGCATCTCAATATCCATCGGATCCCTGCAAACACAACATGCAGAATTACAAATAGATGATCTTGATCATGAACGGAGCTGAGAAGATCTAGACATGAGAGCACAAAGGAGGAGAACCAACCATCTAGCTACTACATGGATTCGTAGTCCAGAGATGAACTACTCACGCATCACACCGGAGGCTTGCATGGTGATGAAGAAGGCCTCTAGGGTGAATTCCCCTCTCCGGCAGGGTGCCGGGAAGAGCTTCAGATCCCTCCCGATCTAGGGACAGAGACGACGGCGGCTACAGACTCTTTCGTGGAATTTTTGATCGGGGACTTAGGGTTTTCGTCCCAAGGGCATCTTATAGGCGGAAGGAGAGGCCGAGGGGGTGTTGGGGTCGGCCAGACCACCCCCTGGCATGGGCCAGTCCTGGCCGCGCATCCAGGTGGTGTGGCTGGCCCCTAGCCCTTCTCCATCTGGTATTCTAGCATCTGATGACTTCCGGAAAAATAGGCACTTTGGCTTTTGTCCCGTCCAATTCTGAGAATATTCATTTTCTGACTTTCCTGGAACCAAAAACAGCAGAAAACAGGCAGCTGGCACTGTGGCTCTTATTAATAGGTTAGTCCAAGAAATCATATGAAAAGTACTCCAAAGTGTGGACAAAACACAAGAAAGTGGATAAAACCAAGCATGGAACATCAAAAATTATAGATACATTTGCAATGTATCACAAAGGTAAAGTGATTACCTTTTGTTACATAGTAGTAGATAGTAACGCAGGTGACGGACTACCACGCCGGAATGACACCAGTATCCTGGCGTCTACGGCGCCAGAACCCTGGCACCGGAACCCGGTGACGACGGATGGAGATCACGACATGAAGGACCATATCACATCGCATTTACATCCAATGTTATTGTTTGTATATGTTATTGTGTGCTAGTATTAGATACTCGACGGTAGCCTAATAAGGTGATCCCTGTTAAAATTACCAACTATTGTGTTCCCCCTTAGTGTGCGCCACCAAGAAAGTTCTTCGGTATGAGGCATGCCGTGATGATCGGGTGTTAGACATATCTACGTTCGCATATAGTGGGTGTAAGCCATGTTGCACAGCGAATACACTAAGGTTGAGTTGGCGAGCCTAGCATGTACAGACATGGCCTCGGAACACGGATGGTCGAAAGATCGAGCACGAGTCGCATGAATGATGTGACCGACGTTTAGCGTCCACCCTTGAACCCACATTGATGGCCGTGATGATCGGGGGAGATGTGGCTGGAAGGGGTCGTGTTATCACTAGGAACCCTTCTGGAGATAGGTGTTTCTGAGTGGACTTATTATTAACTCATTTAATTATAAACTTAGTCTAAATTCCTTTTGCAATTATAAATGTAGATGGTTCACCATGAAGCTTACTTTGTCATTGAGGATTGGGGAAAGGCTGAAAAACTTAGACTTGATGGATCCAACTTCCCTAGTTGGCTTGTGCGCCTGAATGATCTCCTTACTAGGAATCATGTAGTAGAATACATACGCCGCACGATGGATTTGACTGAGCCAGACCAATATGAGACCTCGCAAGATATGGCAGACCGCTACTATTGTCAACCGATGTCCACCTACATTCAGATAATAAGACGTTATGGGATGGTGGATGAACTCCATCCGCTCATGGGTGATCTTGATCCATATTCGATGGTAGATCAGCTGAGAGCAGAGTTCATAGGCCATGTGCTCATGTGGAAGCACGAGCTGCTTGGAGAGTTCCTTTCCATACAGATGGAGGAGCATACATGTTTGAAGGGGCACTTGGAGCGCATGCTTGATGCACACATGAGACTGGTTCACTTCGTGGATTACTAGATGTATGATTCATTTGTGATAGGCGTGCTGCTTCGATCGTTTCCTCCCAGCTATAAAGGACATGTCCGAAGTAGCATCATGAGTGGTGATACGGGAACAATGGATTTCCAAGAGTTCACATTACGTTTCAGGAACGTAAAGGTTGAACTGATCACCGGAAAGGTCATCGACGACAAAGGTATATATTTGATATACAGTTTTATAAATGTTATAATCTTGCAAACACATTTGCAGTGTTAAGTATATCTGATACTTGTTCTGTTTTTCTGAAAACAGGTCCTTTTGCATGAGAGGTGCTTGCTGGAGAGGAGGTGACGTTGCGTGTTGATGGCGAGCATGATGATGATGGCCGACGACACTCTCCCTCGACATTTATCATTTAGTTTGTGTTTAGGATGATTATTGTAATTAAGAGATTGTGAACTTCTTTAGTGTGTCTCACACTTTGTGAGACGGTTATTCATATGAGTTTGTAACAAACAATTGTTCTACTTTTAGGAATGATTTCTATTCGTGTTCATATCTTGTTTGATTATGTGTGAATTATCCTTGTTGTTTGAAACTAATTGATAATGCATGAACATTTGTAAAATATTAAAATGCCTTTAAATACCCAACTTAATGATATTTCATTAATGAATGAAACCATTGTTTGAATTCAAAAGTTATGTTGATAATATGTGAAAGTCATTCGATTTCTTATCACATATAAATCATGCCTAAGTTCGGCAAAATAACTTGAACACCGTGTATTACTTGAATACAAAGTGTTTTAATGAATTGTTAAAAGTAAATACATATTCGATGTATTGTGTTTTGACAAAATGGTGATTATCATTATATGATTGTTTTAAAAAAGTAAAAGTAGTTTACCAAAGGAAACATGAATTTGAAACTATTTGATATGATCAAAGTATTTCATCAACAAAGGGTATGAATATAAAAGAGAATCTAAATTACTATGATTTGATCAATAGTAATGAAATTCGAATCTATAAGAATAGCATAAAAGAAATTGTGAAATGCAAAGTGATTTGAAATGTCAAAATGCAAAGCATCACAATGTGATATTAGAAATCAAAGTGGGTAAATAGAAGGCACCAAATAAATCGTTGTAGTATAGATGTAGAGACCATCAGTTAAGAAATAGTTAGCACTCAATTTGAATGTAGTGAACCATCTAAATTCGTGAAAGTTTTGGGGTTATTCGATATAACCAAAACAATAGTGAATAAGTCCTTGTAGCATATTCATTGGAAACTTTGAATACGAAATCCATAGCTAAACCAAAAGAGAAGCAAAACAAGTATTGCTTGGATTTTGGTAAATTCTTGAGAAAGCTCACTTTTAGTGATATTTCTCAATTATGGAGCAATTGGAAGATAGTGAAAACACGATGAGGATTCAAATCCCTGTATCAGAGTGTTGAGAAGCGCAATAGAAAACGTTCCTGAACGATTCTCTTCACGGAAGGAAAGAATCAATGATAATGATCATTGTGTTTTCCCCAATAGTGTTTTCACTACATAAAGTAGGATAATAAATGTATCCCATAACTTGTATGGAGACATTTGTGAATCAGTTGTCATGATTACCGGAATATGACATACCTACGAACTACTAAGGAAATAATGGTAAACTAGAATTATGGGAAATCCTAATAGCAAAATTCTCTTGAGATTAGAAAGAAATTCGTTGCTGAATCTCACAAGTAAAAGGGGTTACTTGAATTTTCCCAAATGACTGCAAAAGCCATAGTGGAAAAAGGGGGTGAATGACAAAAGCACAATTTGTTAAGTATTGGATGAATTCAAATGAATTTGATTCATGTGTGCTTTATGTCTAGACGATTTAACACTAGTAATAGTACTAGTATCTCATAGTAAATCTCCAAGTTTGATATTTGATCAAAGGATTTTGAAGTTATTCAAAATAGTGAGTGGATATGCAATTTGAATGAAATTGAGTGGGAGCTATGAAAGTTTTCTATGGGAGAACATGCCAAATTCTGCGAGGAATAAAATATTGATACGTTGGAAACGTATCTATAATTTTTGATGTTCCATGCTTGTTTTATATCTACTTGTCGTCGGTTTGAGGACAAGTACGACATGAGGGGTCCTCTCAGGCGTGTGGGAGAGAGGGGTGTGAGACGTACGGTGTTCTGGGACGGTGAGCACACAAGTTTACCCAGGTTCGAATCCGCCGGCGTTGCACGGACCGTACTCCTGCTAGCAATCCAGTAATACGGCAGAGCCGGAATATGGGTTACAAAGGTTTCGCCTGTGCGAGTTGAGATTGTAGACTATTGAGGTTATCTGGTCTTGCCCTAAAGGCTCTCCCTAGGATGGCTTATATAGATATCCGGCTATAGGGTTTATAGGAGAGACCAATCCGGCTATGACTAAGAGTTGGTTACATAGTACATCTTGAACTACAAGTAACATTATGGGCCTAAGTCGGTAAGTCTTCTGGGCCTTCCCGTAGTCAGATTGGACTCCGTCTTCTCTCCCTAACTGGGCCGCCCGTGAAGCAAAGCTCTAACCCGAAGTGGGCCACCCTGGTCAGTGAGGAGCTGTGAGGATACCCGGAAAGTATATCCCCAACAGTAGCCCCCGGAGGCCTCCAAGATCCAAAGTCGGATTTTATCATCGTCTAGCTTGATCTTCGGCTTGCAGGATCTTGAAGGGTTCCTGAAACTTCACAACAAAAAATACGATCTGGGACTTAAAAGTAAGTCGGACCTTTCAATTAGTTACTCCGATTTTCCAGCTTGCTTTTAAACTAAGCCGGAACTTGGTCTCTAACGCCACCTGACACAAGCATGGTCAAGTCACATCATCTGACAGACGTTCCGTCAGCACGACCGTTGGTGGGTCCGCGGTTCACGGAACCGAGGCGCCGTTTCAATGCGTGCGTGGAGATCGAGGCGATGCAATCATCGCGCGGGCCCTTCCCAGTTCTTTCCACGACGCGTGGCAATTACACTATAGCGTTTGCACGAATCTTGGCGCAGGTAGGTGGATATAAGGAGTTTAGATTCCTTCTTCTCCTCTCCACCAGTCCTTCGCCATTCCTTTCTTCCCAATACTCCAGCGCGCCCAGAGCCTTTTCGTCCTCTTCCCAGAGAGCTCCTAGGGCCGCCACTTTAAGGTCACCCTTTTCCACCGGAGAGAAAATGGCTTCATCCTCTTCTTCCTCTCTGGCGGCGGCGGCGGCGGCGGAAGCAGCTGGGGAGAAAGAGAGCTTCCGGGGAATCTGGATCCCCTACGCCCTCGATGATGACGGCCTCAAAAACATGGAGAAGGAGGGGCTTCTCGCCGCCGGAAACTGGCGGAGCAGTTCCGGCGAAACCGTCCCCAATCCATGCGAGGGCGAGCGCATCCACTTCGGCACCCATCTAGACCGAGGTTTGTCCTTTCCTGCCTTAGAGTTCTTCTCCGAGGTGATTGACCACTATGGAGTTCAACTCCATAATCTTCCTCCCAATTCTCTTCTAGAGATGAGCGCGTATGCTGCGCTTTGCGAGGGCTTTCTCGGCATTAGGCCGAGTTTGCTTCTCTTCCGGTACTATTTCCATGTCCGGAGAAATTCTATTACTGTCGGTGTTCCTTACATCACCGGTACCATTAGTTTTTATGTTAGACGAGACCAGGCATATCCCAAAATTTCTGCCAGTGACTCAGTCAAACAATGGCCAGCCACTTTTTTCTATAATAGGGATATTCCAGCTCCCGGCAAAGGTACTTCTTTGCCGGCTTTTGTCGACGGAGCCGCCACAGCCCAGCCTTCCTGGGATGAGGCTGCTCTGGCTCTCACCGATGATCTTATCCTCGCTAAGAGGCGGATCGAATATCTTATCAAGCACAAAGGTGTGAAGGGATCTGACTTGGTCCAATGCTGGGTCTCACGTCGGATCCAGCCACTTCAGTACCACGGGGATAGACTGATGCACTCCATCACGTCTTCCAAAAAAGACTCTCTCCGCATCAGCCCCAAAGCCTACACCATCCAAGGTTACATAAGCCAGATCAAGGAGCGCATCAAGAGGAAAATTCCAGAGATTTCTCTAGATATGCACACGGCGGAAAACCCCATGGTAGCGGTAAGCTTCCATCAGTACGCCTTTTACGTGTTTCAATCTTTAAGTTATATACTGCAATGCTGATATGTTTTCTTGTTTTCAGCTTGCTGATCTCCCCGAGTCGGAGCTTGCTCCATTCGAAGGATATCCTCCTGAGGTTTCTCAGGAGACTGAAGTGGTCCCATAGCCGGACCTTGCGCTCAAGAAGCGCAAAGCTCCGACAGTGGCCGTTGGCACAAAGGAACTGCCCGTTGTAAAGAGGTAACTTTCATTCACAATTTCTGCCTTTGTACCTTTCTAGAATTTTTATCTGAGATGTAATGCTTCCGACTTTACTACATTCCCAGAGCAAAGCCTCTCAACAAGGGTAAGGGGAAAGGGATTCCTGCGAAGCCCCTACGACAGACGAAGCTTACCATAGCTTCCCCTGCCACGGCTCCTCCGACTCCTGCCCCTCAACCTTCTGCAACACCGGCGATTACTCCTTCTCTGGTTGTTGCAGAAGATCCGGCTCCTTCAACGGCGCCTGTGATCCTTGGATCGCATACTGACGTCACCGTGGGTGCGTCAGCTCAAGATAAGGGTGAACCCTCTTCGAGTAATGATCCCTCAGCTGAAGTCTTTGCCGACAACCTCGTCAGCAACCCCGGACTTGCCAAATTTGGCTTATCCCGGAAATCTGGAGAGGAGATCTAGCGGCTGGCTAGGCAAGTCCTGGACAAAAGCCATATATCCCCCAAAGAGGAAGCGCAAGAAGCAGAGGACGTCAAGTTCTCTGACCTTCTCGCTCAAGTCCGCCTTCGCGACGAGAGGATTAGGACTGGCGAGCTTCCAGCAGCCCCAGTAATTCCTCTTACTCTCGCTGAGAAGGTAGCAGCTGAGGTGAACGCGGGGTTAGACAAACTCACCCGCGAGCAATATGTAAGTCGGAATTCCAACTCTTGTTTTTACATTATGTTATATCATATCCTCTAGCCCCCAAGCATGAAGTAGGATATAGAAATCCGGGTTTATGCTTTCATTAGGATGCCAAAGAACGAACTAGTGTAGCCCCCAAGGCTCATGCTGATATTTAGCAAAACATATTAGCCCGAGTCTTAAGTAGCTTTCTGACTTTGGGTATTCTGACTTACAGAAAGTATGTTCCTATAACCAGGAATTATTAACCAATGTTTGTGATAAGCGGAGAGAGATCAAAGCTCTCCGGCTTAAAAATGCTGAGCTCAAGGTAGCCAAGGATGAAGCCTAAGGTAAACATTTCGAGATTCAAACCTTGTTTTTTGCTTTTTTCAATGTCGAATTTTTCTGAACTGTTGTTCTTTTTGACTTAGAGCGTTGGTGAAACAATCCATCGCTATGATTGAAGAGGCCGAGAACCTAAAGACCTTGGTGGTGGAGAACAAAGGACTTCGCCAAGAGCTGGATAAGCTCAAGGCGGATCATGAAAGGAGCATAGCTCAAGTCCTTGAATCCTACTCCATGGCCACTGAAGAGCGCGATCTCAAGATTGCTGCTCAAGATAAAGTTATCTCGGTCCTCAAGAATGAGCTTGGCAGAGGAAACATCTCTCCGAAGCGCTCCGGGCTGAACTCTAGAGTCTCCGGGAGGAGAAGACCAAGATTGACGATATCATTCTTGGTACGTTCCATCTGTCTGATTTATCATTTCTTCGACTTTCATCAATGTCAGATTTTCATTGACTTGTTTTGTGTATAGGTCCTCTGAACTTGACGGACTCCTCCTCGTCCGAGCCCCGCACTCACCGGCTTACCCAAGTCGGTAATCTTCTTCATGACTACTGCCAGTCCCTTGAGGACATTGGCGAGTCTCTCAGGATTCCGGACATGCCAAGCATGTCGGACTTCCAGGTGCGGGAGAAGGCCAAGGAGATGTCGCAGCTCGTTCGGGACTGGAATATGTCCTACGCGCAGACTGCTGTGCAGAACGCTCTCACCATGGTCATGAGCCATCATGGAAACATGGAGATATGGCAAGTGACCGCAGGGTACTGCAAAGTAGACGAAGACGGCCAGGAGCAAGACCTTCAAGCCATCATGCACTCCTGTGCCGGATATGGGTGCCATGTAGCTGACCTAACCAGCTACGAGGTGCCCTTCTTCACCCGCGTGGATACTCCACCACCTCCTCCAGAAGACGCCGAAGAAGTTTCCGACGATGAACAGACCACCTCGGATCCGGACATCTCGGCACGTTATCAAGGCGGAGTAACCAGCGAGCCGACAGTTCCTTCATCTCCTCCTGCATCATAGATCAGAAAACTATGTATTATTCTGGAAAAAACATGATGCGTTTTGTAAATATTAAGTACTATGACTTTTGCTAGTGCTAAGTTTTTTATCTATTCAGCACTTTTGTCTTAGATTATTTGCATGCCTGAAATGTTTTCATAAGCACATAGAATTTTCTGCCTCTACTTATCGTTTATCTGGCTTTCCGCCTCGTCCCTTTCGTGAGCCAGCTAAACCTTCAGCCGGAAACTTTGTCGAGCAACGGAGCTCAATTGCTAAACCAGTTTAAACTCGGAAACAAAGCCGGCTTCCAGTACCAACAATTCACTACTCGGAAGATACCCGCATCCAGCAATCAGACAAATAACCCAAGTAAAGACTAGAATTTTTTAGAGTTATACTCGAAGGTAGCAGTTTTAGAATCGGAAATCTAAACCAGAACGAACATGAGCATATAGTACTTTCAAGCATTCTGGGATTTTCGACTATGACATGATCATTAGGAAATAAGATGGTAAAAAACTTCTCAGAAAAGCTTTGAGGTAACCAAAACTTTTATTTCTCACAGAACATGTACATATGTATGATTACAAAGAAGGATAAACTAAGAATAAAAGGGACGTAGCTAAGCAATATTCCACGGTCTGTCTAATTCATCCGGATTTGTACTGCCTCCAGCTCTCTTTATCTTCTTAGTAGCAGGTCTTTCTTTGACTGGCCTCATGTCAATTAAGTAGTACGACTCATTGTGCAATACTCGACTAACTAAAAAGGGCCCTTCCCATACTGGGGAAAGTTTGTGCTTTCTTTGTTGCACAAGCCGGAGAACCAAATCACCTTTATTGAAAGATCTAGTTTGGACTCTCTGGCTATGATACTTGCGTAACTTCTGCTGATAGGCTGTAGATCTCATTTCAGCAACGACGCGAACTTCTTCGACTAAGTCAAGATCATTTTGTCGAGAAATCTCGGCATCCTCTTCGATATACACGGCCACTCTAGGAGAAGTATGAATCAAATCACTAGGAAGAACTTCTTCTGCGCCATAGACCAAGAAGAAAGGTGTATATCATGTTGACCTGTTCGGAGTTGTTCCTAAACTCCAAATTACAGAGGGTAGTTCCTCTGCCCAAGCCCCCGCAGCACGTCTTAGTGGTGCTTCGAGTCTTGGTTTCAAGCCTTGTAGAATTAAACCATTTGCTCTTTCGACTTGTCCGTTAGCCTGTGGATGTGCGACTGACGCAATGTCAAGCCAGATATTTTGTTCGTCGCAGAATTCAGCCAACTCTCCCATGGAAAAATTACTCCCGTTGTCCGTGATAATGCTATGCGGATAACCATACAGGATTATAACATCCTCGACAAATCTTTTGGCTGTTGCTCCATCACAACTAGTGACAGGTTTAGCCTCGATCCATTTCGTGAATTTATCCACCATCACTAAGAGGTGAGTAAATCCACTTGGAGCTCGTTTAAAAGGTCCTACCATATCAAGCCCCCAGACCGCAAAAGGCCATGTTATAGGTATTGTTCGCAGCTGATCAGCCGGAACATGAGCTTGCTTGGCGTACTTTTGGCAGCCTTTGCATGTCTTGACTAATTGTTCGGCGTCTGCCTAAGCTGTAAGCCAGAAAAAACCATGTCGAAAAGCTTTTGCCACTAAAGATTTGGCTGCAGCGTGGTGACCACACTCACCTTCGTGGATTTCTCTTAAGATTTCCACTCCTTCTTCTGGAGATACACAACGCTGAAAACGCCCAAAAACACTCTGTTTATGGAGCTCGCCTTTAACAATAGTATAGGCTTTTGCTCGTCGGATAATCTGCCGGCTCAGCACCTCGTCTTCGGGTAATTTGCCATCTACCAAGTAATCAAGGTAGGGTTGAGTCCAGATGGGAATTACAGCCAGAACTGCTATTAAAGGTGAGTCTGATTTGGTCGGATATTCCTCATCTACTCCCTTTATCGAGGGAACCTTGAGGTGCTCTAAAAATGCGCCATCCGGAACCTCTTTCCGCGCAGAGCCTATTCGAGATAGTGCATCTGCTTCCTCGTTTTCTGCTCGAGGGATGTGTTGAACTTCAAACCCCTCGAATGATTTAGATAGATCATCCATGACAGCTTTATATGCTGCCATGTGCTTATTTGCATTACAAATATCCGAGACTTGCTGCGCAACAAGATCCGAATCTCCGTAACACATCAAACGTCGGACGCCAATGTCCTTAGCAATCCGGATTCCATGCAGTAGTGCTTCATACTCGGCAATGTTGTTTGTCGCTGTGAAGTGGATCTGCAACACGTATAAAAGTTTATCTCCTTGGGGTGATTTGAGCACCACGCCAGCCCCCGAGCCCCCTCGAGCTTTGGACCCGTCAAAAAAGAGGGTCCAATATTCCGACTCAGGGAGGACCATGTTCTCCTTGGTCTCTGTCCAATCAGCGACAAAGTCGGCAAGGATCTGGGATTTGATTGCTGTCCGGGGTTTGTACTCAATATTGAAAGCTGCAAGCTCTATACCCCATTTGGCGACGCGTCCTGTAGCATCGCTATTGTTGATTATATCTCTCATGGGAGCCTTGCTCACCACGGTAATTGGATGCTCCTGAAAATAGTGTCGTAACTTACAAGATGCCAGAAAAACACCGTAAGCCAACTTTTGTAGTGCGGATACCACTGTTTTGATTCTGTCAGGACCTTGCTGACAAAGTACGTCGGATGCTGCACCTGGTGCTCCTGATTTTCTTCTGGTCTCTCCACCACCATAACTATACTGACAACCCTATTTATCGCAGCAATGTAAAGCAACATCGGTTCCTGAGGTTCCGGCGCTGCCAGGATAGGAGCAGATGAGAGTACTTTCTTCAGGTCTTGTAATGCAGCTTCAGCTTCGTCAGTCCAGACAAAATCCTTAGTCTTCTTCAGGAGTTTGTATAATGGTGCGGCTCTTTCACCAAGCCGGCTTACAAATCTACTGACCGCAGCAATGCAACCAGTTAAACTTTGTACGTCCTTCAGGCAAGTTGGCCTGGAAATATTGAGAATAGACTTGATCTTGTCGCGGTTCACCTCTATGCCTCTTTGAGACACGATGAAACCTAACAATTTTCTGGCTGGTATTCCAAAGAAGCATTTCTTCAGGTTAAGCATGATGTTGTATTTTCTTAAATTGGCGAACGTCTCCTCCAAGTCGGAAATCAATGTTTCCTTCTTATTGGACATGACCGCGATATCAGCCACGTATGCATGTACATTGCGTCCGAGTTGATCATGGAGGCAACGCTGCATCGTGCGCTGGTATGTAGCTCCTGCGTTCTTCAGCCCAAAGGGCATCGTAACATAACAGAAGGTTCCGAAGGGGGTTATGAATGAAGTTTTGATTTTGTCAGATTCCTTCATCCAGATTTGGTGATAACCGGAATATGCGTCGAGAAAACAGAGGAGTTCTGAGCCTGCCGTAGAATCGATAACTTGATCAATTCTAGGCAGAGCGAACGGATATTTTGGACAAGCCTTGTTCAAGGCAGTATAATCAACACACATCCTTAAATCAATGGTGTCCTTTTTGGGGACCATTACAGGGTTGGCCGACCAATCAGTATGGATGACCTCTTCTATGAATCCGTCTAACTCGAGTCGCGCTAGTTCCTTAGCTATTACCTTACGCTTTTCATCACCAAACTATCGTAAGGACTGTTTGACGGGTTTAGCGTTCGGGTTTACATTTAGAGAGTGCTCAGCAAGTTCCCTAGGTACTCCGGTCATGTCAGATGGCTGCCATGCGAAGATATCTTGATTTGCTCGGAGGAACTTGACGAGCGCGCTTTCCTACGCGCTACTTAGGCCCACGCCTATCTGGGTCACCTTGGAGGGGTCATCATCCTTCAACGGCGTCGTCTTCGTCTCTTCTGATGCCTTGAACTCCGGATTTGGCTTCGTCACCTCTTTCTTTGTTGCGGGCATCTTGGATGTATCTATGCTCTTCTTGATCTCCTGGTACTCCTGGGCGTGCAACACGGCTTCGGCAAAGGCGGCATTTCCATCCTCACACTCTCGCGCCTTCTTTGGGTCTCCCCTGATGGTGATCACGCCGTTGGGACCTGGAATTTTCATCATATTGTAAATGTAACACGGACGAGCCATTAAAGCCTAGTAAGCCGGACGTCCGAATATAGCGTGGTATGCGCTCTTGAACGGGACCACTTCGAAAGAAAGTGCCTCCGTTCGATAGTTCTTTGGTGTTCCAAAAGTAACATCCAAAGTGATCTCTCCCAGGGAATTAGCTTGTCTTCCTGGGACAACTCCGTGAAAAATCACAGAGCTATGGTTAAGCTGTGTTTCCGAGATCTTCATCCGGCGTAGCGTTTCTACATAGAGAATATTGATGCTGCTACCGCCGTCCATGAGGGTCTTGGAGAAACCATAACGGTCAATAAGTGGATTGACAATTAAGGCGTATTTTCCTCGCCTGTGTAACTTAGGTGGATGATCAATGCGGTCAAACATTATTGCCACTTCTGACCAGTCCAGATACCGAGGGACAGCCAGAACTGTTGCGTTGAGCTCGTGGAGAACTGCTTTCTTGACCTTTGCTGGTTGAGATCTGAGGAAGGTGACGTAAGTGTCCTTTTTGGTAGGAAAAGTTTTCTTCCCTTCCGACTTGGGATTTGAAGCATCGGCTTCCTCCATGTCGGAATCTTCCTTGGTCTCTTTGTCTTTTTCAGGATTTTTCTTTCCCTTCTTACGCTTAGCTTTGTAGCCCGCGGTATCATCTCTCTTGATGTCGTCATTAAAACGACATTCAGCATTGGTGTGGGACGAGCCCCCATTGGCGTCCAAGTGATGCACACATGGGTTATTGGCGATGTCGGCCCAAGTGTAGGTTTTGCCTGGTTGTTGCTCTCCTCTACCTTGGACCCTTGATGTCCCACGGCCACGCCCGCGGCCTCCGCCACGTCC
Organism: Avena eriantha; assembly: GCA_910589775.1. Taxonomy (NCBI): domain Eukaryota; kingdom Viridiplantae; phylum Streptophyta; class Magnoliopsida; order Poales; family Poaceae; genus Avena; species Avena eriantha. The sequence continues at coordinate 405,972,305 of OU342740.1, read as the reverse complement.
TCCTCGCCCTCCAGACCCGGAAACAGTAGTGACTACTGTCGTCTCCGTGTTGGGTTTTTCTTCCGAGGTGTTTTTGCGCTTCTAAGCCTGTTGCTTTGTCTTCGCTGACTGAGGTACAGCCAGGACGTTGAGTAATCCCTCTGCATTGTCGTCAGCATCTGCATACTTGCTCGCTGTTTCTATCATCTCTCCCAAATCAGTGACCTTGTCACATTTCAGGCGGTGACGCAGTAGACCAATTGGGAGTCCTGCGATGAAAGCTTCAATCGCAGTTTGATCGTTTACTCCCTCGCAGGAGTTCTTGGTGTCGATCCATCGTCCGAGGTAATACCGGCAAGTTTCTCCGGCTTTCTGGGTGCAACGCTGTAGGTCTCCGACCGAACAGGGCCTCCGATATGTGCCTTCGAAATTCCAAAAGAACGCGCGTTGTAAGTCATACTAGTTATGGATGGTGTTTGCCGAAAGTTCATTGAGCCATGATCGCGCCGTCTTCCACAGCATAAGTGGGAGATATCGGGTTGCGACCAGGTTGTTTCCGCCTTTGGCGATGCAACAAGCTTGGAAGAAATCCTGTAACCAGGTGTCTGGCCGAGCAATGTCGTCGTAGGCTTGGATATGTCTTGTGATAGCAAATCCTTCCAGGAATTTTGTAGCTCTGATGCGTGGTCCGAAGCACTTTGGGCCTACGTACACGTCATCGTTTTTGTAGCGCCGAGCCTCTATGTTGGAGTTGATCATGTGCCTTGCGTCGTTCGGGGATAGGGATCGTCCCGAATATCGGCTGTGGCTGCGGTGCCTTGGAGCCGGACTTCGGCTTCTGCGACCACCTCCTCTGCCATGTCGTCCTCCTTGACCTCCTTGGGGGCCGTTGTGATAACTGTGTTGTGGAGAGGGTGGTGCAGCTGGGTTGTTTCCGGCTGATCGCCGGCCTCCGTCTGGAGCGTCATTATTCTGGTTCTAGGGAGGTTCTTGACTATGACGAGCCCCTTGCCGGTTTGTGCCAGCGTGGTTTCCGTCGTTCCTTCGTCCGTCGTTCCCACCATGGTGAGGCTCAGCCGGACGGTTTTCATGTCTAGGAGGTGGCATTTTCTGACGATCCTCTTCCTGACGTTTCTCTTTATGTTCTCCTTTTCGGGGAGGATTCCTCAAAATCAGTGCAGCGATCGCGTCTTTCTCGGCTGCTGGAGAGACGTTGCTCCAGTTATGTGTAGTTCTGCGGTGCTGTCCTGACGATCCGGTTCTTGAATAATTGTCTTCCCTGCGTTCGGGGTGACGATGCTACGCCCGATCATAGTGGGATCTTACGTCAGCCCATGCCGGATCTGTGCGACATTGGTCGGAATCCGAGACCAGCTTTTGGCTTCCAGACAGGGCGAACTTTTGCTGCTCCAGTCCCTTATTGAGTAGCTTGATACCCAAACGTATCTCTTCTGGTCCTGGATTAGCCGATAGAATTTCGCGAGCTGCCACGGTATTTTGCAGTGGTGTTGGGTAAACCCAATCTCCGTTGCTATCCTTCCGTGGTTTTCCCATCTCATCTCCAAAAAGGACGGCACGGACACGCGGGAATTGGTTGTCATCTATGTGACGCTTCCGTGTCTTCTGATGTAGCCGGGACATGTACTCCTTGTTTGACATGCGCTTCTTCTCCACCTCGATGTTTTTGGCTTCATCAAGGAGTTGTTGACAACGCGCTTCTAGGGCTTGGGCCCTTTCGTCCAGCTCATCTGCAGTAAGTTCTGCAGCTGTAGGGATCGGTGTGGTTAATGCGGCATCGATGAGTTTACGTGCACCTTCAGTGATCACGTGTCCATCCACCGATGCTTCTTTTTTCGGCTCGTCTGGGATAAGTGCTCCATCCGAGTCTTCCTCGTATTCCTCGGCAATCACCTCCTCTGTCAGAGGGTCTTTTGCCGGGGTCTTGTTCTTCTTCTTTGCCTTCTTGGCAGCGCCGGTAGCAAAGACGGCGTTGGGTCCGTTTCTCGGAGTCAAGCTCTGATCGGTACTTTCAGACATTTGGACTTCGGGATTGTCTCCGACATCCATGTCATCCTGCGCTTTGGGAGAGTGTTCCCCGGATCCTTCATCCATGGCTTCTCCCTCCTCTGCAGCTTTGGAGTTGTACTCCTCTTCATATTCCGCGGAGAACTTTCGGAAATCTGCTGACGTCATGGATTCATCCGAGGATGCGGGAACGTCGGCGTTTGTTCCAATTGCCTCCAGGACCAAGTCAGTGTTTTCTCCAGCATCGGCAGAGCCGGATCCGGATCCAACATATCCGACGAAGTGCGATGCGTGCTTCCTGAGGTACCTGCGGCTCTCGCGATCAGCCATATCAAAACTTTTAATGGTTTCGAGGATTGCCTCTGCGCTAGCGCCTTGTAGTATCATACATCTTAGTGTGTACCTGAGGCAAGGCCTGTCTATCCTGACATCGTCAGAGTCAGAATCAGTGTCGTTGATGTTCTTCTCCTGGATTTCGACTTCCACGGGTGGGTCCATCTGGGATCCGGCTTCTCCAGGGAGATCCACTCCAGATTCGACTTGGACCGTGAGGTCTTCTTTAGGCTCGGATTTCTCCACTATCTCCACAACTGGTGCGGGCTAGGTGGGATTAGGGTTTTCTGAGATCCGGAACTCTGACGCCTCCACGGACAAAGGGGACCCAAAAGATTCTTCTGCCTCTATCCTCACCGCTGGGGTGGGTTGGGCAGGTTCAGCGAAACTGATGTAAACATCGATCTCGCCAAAAGACATGATTGTAAAGGCAGTCACAGCCTTCCTAGCCGGAATCCAAGTCTCGTCGAGAACGATGAGAGGGACGTTGCTGGCGTAGAGGATGCGACCGACGACGATGGTCTCACCGATTCCGATTCTTGCAGATTCCACTCGGAACGCAGATCCAAAGCTCACTTGCCCCACGGTGGGCGCCAACTGTCGTCGGTTTGATGACAAGTACACCATGAGGGGGTCCTCGAGGCGTGTGGGGGAGAGGGGTGTGAGACGTACGGTGTTCCGGGACGGTGAGCACACAAGTTTACCCAGGTTCGAATCCACCGGCTTTGGACGGACCCTACTCCTGCTAGCAATCCAGTAATACGACAGAGCCGGAATATGGGTTACAAAGGTTTCGCCTGTGCGAGTTGAGATTGTAGACTATTGAGGTTATCTGGTCTTTCCCTAAAGTCTCTCCCTAGGACGGCTTATATAGATATACGGCCTAGGGTTTACAGGAGAGACCAATCCGGCTACGACTAAGAGTTGGTTACATAGTACATCTTGAACTACAAGTAACATTATGGGCCTAAGTCGGTAAGTCTTCTGGGCCTTCCCGTAGTCGGATTGGACTCCGTCTTCTCTCCCTAACTAGGCCGCCCGTGAAGCAAAGCTCTAACCCGAAGTGGGCCACCCTGGTTAGTGAGGAGCTGTGAGGATACCAGGAAAGTATATCCCCAACACTACTTTCTTATGTTTCGTCCACACTTTGGAGTATTTTTACACATTTTCTGGAACTAACCTATTATAAAGATGCCACAGTGCCAGTTGCCTGTTTTTTGCTATTTTTGGTTTTAGAAAAGCTAGTAAGGAAATATTCTCGGAATTGGACCGGACAAAAGCCCAAGTCAATATTTCACCAGAAGGAACACGGAGTCCGGAGGGGAGGCGCAGAGGGGAGCCAGGCCGGCCACACCTGGTGATGGCGCGGCCAATCCTAGCCATGCCACCAGGGAGTGTGGGCCCCCTGGCGCTCCACCGACCTTTCCCCTTCGCCTATATATTGCCTCCAGGACGATAACCCTAAGTACCCGATCAAAAATTCGACAAAAGAGTCTGTAGCCACCGTCATCTCCATCCCTAGATTAGGAGGGATCTGAAGCTCTTCCCGGCACCCTGTCGAAGGGGAGAGTTCACCCTGTAGGCCTTCTTCATCACCATGCCTACCTCCGGTGTGATGCATGAGTAGTTCATCCCTGGACTACGGGTCCATGTAGTAGCTAGATGGTTCGTTCTTCTCCTTTGTGCTACCATGTTTAGATCTTGTGAGCTCCGTTCATGATCAAGATCATCTATTTTTAATCCTACATATTGTGTTTTTGGGGATCCTATGGATATTGAGATGCTATTTTAGATTCATTATTGATTCTATCATGTCTATGTTATTTGTGATCTTGCATGCTTTTCGTTGTTAGTAGCTATCTTGGCCAAGTAGATGCTAGCAACTCTAAGAGGGAGTATTTATGCTCGATAGTTGGTTCATGCCTCTAGGAATCTGGGGAAGTGATAGAAATCTCTAAGGTACTAGATGTGCTGTTGCTACTAGGGAGAAAACAACAATCCTTTGTTCATAGAACAATCGTATTGTTTACTTTACACACTTTGCTTAATGCAATTATCTGTTGCTTGCAACTTAATACTGGAGGGGGTTCGGATGATAACCTGAAGGTGCATTATTAGTCATAGATGCAGTTGGATTACGGTCTATGTATAATGTTCTAATACCCAATCAAATCTCATAGGAGTCAAGATGATTAGTATATGCATGTATGTTTTCTCGGTGTCTATCAATATCCCCGCTGTAATTTGTTCACCCAATATGTCATCTATCTTAAGGAGAATCAGCTCTAGTGAACAATGGAACCCGGTCCATTCTTTACCATCAATCTACTATTTACTGTTTACTGTTTACTTTCTGCAAAGCAATTACTATTTTCCACACAATACATTTAATCTGTTGTTTTTAGCAAAACCGGTGAGATTGACAACCTCACTGTAAGTTGGGGGCAAAGTTCTGTGGTTGTGTTGTGCAGGATTCCGAGTTGGAAACAACACCTTGGAGGTGTTTCCTTGCTGCTACTGGTTCGATAACCTTGGTTTCATAGCTGAGGGAAAAACTTGCTGTTGTGCTCATCATACCTTCATCTTGGGGTTCCCTAACGAGCTCGATATGTTGAGCCAATAATCAAGCTTTTTCTGGTGCCATTGCTGGGGAGTCAAGGACATCTTCACAAGGGGAGTCCCTCATAACCAATCTTTTTACTTTGTTTTATTTGTTTTGCTTAGTTTATTTCTGCTTTGTTTGCTTGTTTCTTTATCAAAAAACACAAAAAATTTAGTTATACTAGTTTGCTTCTTTATATTAAAAACACAAAAAAATGACTACTCTTGAAAACACTAAGTTATGTGACTTCACTAGCACCAACAACAATGATTTCATGTGCACACCTATTGATCCACCTGTTCCTGGAGCTACTTTCTTTGAAATTAAACCTGCCTTGCTTAATCTTGTTATGAAAGAACAATTCTCTGGTGTTGGTACTGAAGATGCTGCTGCTCACCTTAATAACTTTGTTCAACTTTGTGAGATGCAAAAACATAGGGATATAGATGGAGATATTATTAAGCTTAAATTGTTTCCTTTCTCTTTGAGAGGAAAAGCTAAAGAATGGTTGATATCCCTAACTAGAAATAGTATTGATTCTTGGACTAAATGCAAAGATGCTTTCATTGGAAAATACTATCCTCCTGCTAAGATTATATCTATGAGAAGTGAAATAATGAAATTTAAACAATCTGATAATGAACATGTTGCTCAAGCATTGGAAAGAATGAAACCTTTGGTAAAGAATTGTCCCACTCATGGACTGACTGCTTGGATGATTATCCAAACCTTTTATGCAGGACTGAATTATTTTTCAAGAAATCTACTTTTTTGCTGCTGGAGGTACCTTTATGACCATTACTTTCGGTGTTGCAACAAAGGTTTTGGATAATATGATGGTTAACTATTCTGAATGGCACACTGAGAGAGCTCCACAAGGTAGGAAGGTAAATTCTGTTGAGGAAACCTCCTCCTTGAGTGATAAAATTGATGTTATTATGTCTATGCTTGTTAATGGGAAAGCTCATATTCATCCAAATCATGTTCCCTTGGCTTCTTTGGTTGCTCAAGAAGAGAAAGTTGATGTGAACTTTATTAGAAATAATAATTTTAGCAACAATGCCTATAGGAATAATTTTGGTAATAATAATTATAGGCCATATCCTCCCAATAATGGTAATGCTTATGGAAATTCCTACAACAAGAATAGGAGTGCACCCTCTAAACTTGAAGTCATGCTTAAATTTTTTATTAGTAAACAAACTGCTTTCAATAAAACTATTGAGGAAAAACTCTCTAATGCTGAAAGCAATATAGCATCATTGTCTAAAGCACAATCTTCTTTGAATAAAATGGCTGCTAAACCTGAAACTATTGAAAACCCCTTTGCTTATACTAATGACATACAAGTTAGAATTGATGAAAATGTTAGACTGTTACTGAATTGCATGCTAAGTGGGAAAGAGAAGATGAAATTGCTACAAATATTAGTATTTATACCATCACTACCACTAATGTTGAGGCTAGTAAAACCAATGGAACCTTTTCTAATAAAAATGCTGAAATTCTTCAAAATATGGGAAACAATATCTCTACTACTTTAGATGATAATTATGATTTTGATCTTGATGGTTGCAATATCTCTGAAGTAATTATGTTCCTACAAAATCTTGCTAAAAGTCCTAATGCTAGTGCTATGAATATGGGATTTACAAAACACATTACTGATGCTCTCATAAAAATTAAAGAAGAAAAGACGAAACATAAAGCTTCTATTCCTATGAAATTAGAAGATAGTTGCGAACCCGTCATTAATATGAAAGTAAATGATTTTGATCTCAAAGCTTTATGTGATCTTGATAGTAGTGTTTCTATTATGCCTAGAAGGATTTATGAAATGCTTGATTTGCCACCATTGGAAGATTCTTATTTAAATGTCCAACTTGATGATAATAATAAAAAGAAACTCATGGGGAGTATTAATAATGTTCTTATTATGGTTAACAATGCTTATGTCCCCGTTGATTTCTATGTTTTGTATGTTGAATACAATGCTTCTTGTCCTATTATTTTGGGAAGACGTTTTCTTAGAACTGTTGGTGCCATTATTGATATGAAAGAGGGTACCATTAAATATCAATTTCCACTGAAGAAAGGTATAGAACACTTCCCTAAGAAGAGAGATAAGATTCCTTTTGCCTCTCCTATTAAAACAAAATTTGATCTTAATGCTTCTTCATTTGAAAATACTTGATTCTTTTCTTGCTTCTTATGCCTAGCTCAAAGACGTTAAAAAAAAGCACTTATTGGGAGATAACCCAAATTTCGTTAGGAATCTTTTGTTGAGTCTTGGAAGTTATTGCTTCAGTAATAACCTCTCCTTATCATTTTTGTGTGGTTTTTGTGCCAAGAGTAACCTCTAATAAGATAGAAGTAATGCTTGGGAAAGTTGCTGTCCCGAAACAGATTTTTGTGCTTCGCTGTAAAAATTCGTGAAAAATCTCTATACGTAGGATTGAGCTGTAATGTTTTGTGCTTATGACCCAGGTTTTTATCTAACTTTCGTTAGTTCAACACTTTGCGATTTGATCAACATAAGGTCTTCGAAAAAATTGGTTTTTACCTGCTGGTCTGTTTTGACAGATTTCTGCCATTATTTGCATTTGCCTCTTAATCTCTTTCTCTTTGAGTTCTCTTTGATCAACTGAACTTTTTAAAGGAAGTGCTACAGTAGCTTATGTTTTAATGGAAGTTTTACTTGTGTTGAAAGTGAACCAAAAGACTTATTATCTTGAGTACACTAATGTTGCTAATGAAGATTTTGTGAAGTTTTGTATGAAGGAAAATTTTAAGTGTAGGGAAAAGTAATGTGATAAGATGAAGAATGGACAAAAGCTCAAGCTTGGGGATACCACCCATTTCACCCCAAAAAATATTCAAAAAGTACAAGCGTCAAATCTTGGGGATGCCCAAGGCACCCCCTTCTTCATCAATAAAAATTTCAGGTTTCTTCCAAACACTTAATTTTTATTGTTTCATGCACAATTATGTTGTTCTTGGAGCATCTTCGTTTTGTTTTTAGTTTTTGTTTGCTTAGTTTGCTTGAACAAATTGGTTTGACCCCCCCCCCCCCCCCCCCCCCCCCTCATTCATACATTAGTTTTCAAATAAGTTGATTTGGATTGGAAAAGAGTAGGAAAGTTCATGCTTAAGTGGTATAAAAGGAGCTTGTTTTTGACTGTGACTTAGACTTTATCATGTCATGCTTGATATTGTTTTGGCTTTATTCTTAGTGATTATTTCTTTAGCATGACTTGTTACAAATAATTGAGATTGCTTAGTGTGCCTTGAAAGCATCATGCGTTGTTTTAGCATGTTAAAGCATAGTATTGTGGTATTCTCCTTTGATGCTTTATTTGGGTTGACTTGGCGCATGCTCACACCATGTTAAGACTATTCCAAGTCACCATAGCCTCTATGATCATTTAGTTTTCAACTTGTAATATCACTTTATGCTTTAATTAATGATGTTTTATCGCTTTGCATGATTATGGCCATTATTGCTCTCTTAGTTGGTCGCTCCCAGTCTTTTGCTTGCCTCCATACCAAGTATGAGTTCCACTCATGCATACAACTCCAAATAAAACAAAGTTATTCCAAAGACTCCACCAGACCTACCTTTTAGCATTTGCTATTCCAAGTATATTCATGTTTTTATCTACCTTCTGAATTAAACTTGTTATGTGAAAATTAGTGATTAAAGATCTCACAAACTTGATGGCACACTTTACTTTTCTTGCACTTAATAAAATTGAACCATTGTGCCCATCTATGTTGCATATATGCTTGCACTTTATAAGTTGTGAATTAGCAGAACCATGTTACCATGGGGTATGCTTTCAACATTGCACTTTATTTGGTTGATATCATGTTCTTTTGCTTATGGATCCCGGCGGTGTGAAATAAAATGGGAGCTTGTAAGCTCATGGAGTTGGAATATGTGTTAGATAAACGCCTGGGCTGCTAGCCTAATCCATGCCTAATCATGGTGGAAACTTGCAGCACAACCATAATGAGAAATCTATGAAGCATCCTCAATAAAAACCTCTACAAATAGCAAATAAAAAGATCACTAAGATGCTCATTGTCTGCTTGCCTTGTCATTTTGATATGAGAATGCTTCCGTATCATCGGGCAAGGGGTACCCCTTTGGTGGTTCTCTATGATACACATGTACTCGTGACTAAATTTGAGTAGCATGAGGTTCGTTCTTCGTAAGTAACGGGCATGAGATTTCAACTTATAACTTGTCAAGCATATCCTCATATTTGTTCACTTTAACCTTAATCACCTAAAGATGCTTATGATAGGGGCAATGAGAGATGAAAGCTAATAAGTACCATAATTTTTGGAAGCTCCTTATGAAACTTGAATCCCTGCATCCTTCTATGAATGGCCTTTCTTTTACCTTTTATGTTGAGTCTCCAACTTCTATCTTTATGCACTTATTGAGAGAGCATAGTGGTCGTTCTTAGTTTAATGTGCATTGTCCCAAAACTTGTTGATTGATTCATAACTTTGATATTGCTTGTTCTTAAACTATTTGTATCTAGTCACCCTTATGAACTTTGAAGGTGTCATATGCATTTATGTTTTACTACACTATGAGGGACAAGCTAAATACCATTCCCATTATGTTTTCTATATGTGAAACAAACAAACGTCTTTCAAACCATTGTTATTCATGAATCTTTTGTTTGTACCTTTTCATGTTATAACATAGTTACTAGGTCTTATTGTTAGAACTATATCTTTCATGCTATGTTAAAGAACTATGATCCCATCTATCCATGTTATAAATACCTTGATCAAGATTATGATGGGGCATGTCACCTCAAAAATTATTCTTTTTTATCACTTACCTACTCGAGGATGAGAAGGAGTTAAGCTTGGGGATGTTGATACGTTGGAAACGTATCTATAATTTTTGATGTTCCATGCTTGTTTTATATCTACTTTCTTATGTTTTGTCCACACTATGGAGTATTTTTACACATTTTATGGAACTAACCTATTAACAAGATGCCACAGTGCCAATTGCCTATTTTCTGCTGTTTTTGGTTTCAGAAAAGCTAGTAAGGAAATATTCTCGGAATTGGACCGGACAAAAGCCCAAGTCAATATTTCACCAGAAGGAACACGGAGTTCGGAGAGGAGACGAAGAGGGGAGCCAGGCCGACCACACCTGGTGGTGGCAGGGACAGCCCTAGCTGCGCCACCAGGGGGTGTGGGCCCCCTGGCGCTCCACCGACCTTGCCCCTTCGCCTATATATTGCCTCCGGGACGAAAACCCTAAGTGCTCGATCAAAAATTCCACGAAACAGTCTGTAGCCGCCGTCATCTCCATCACTAGATCGGGAGGGATCTGAAGCTCTTCCCCGCACCCTGCCGGACATGATAGTTCACCCTGCAGGCCTTCTTCATCACCATGCCTGCCTCCGGTATGATGCGTGAGTAGTTCATCCCTAGACTACGGGTCCATGTAGTAGCTAGATGGTTGGTTCTTCTCCTTTGTGCTACCATGTTTAGATCTTGTGAGCTTCGTTCATGATCAAGATCATCTATTTGTAATCCTACATGTTGTGTTTGCGGGGATACGATGGATATTGAGATGCTATTTCAGATTGATTATTGATTCTATCATGTCTATGTTATTTGTGATCTTGCAAGCTTTCCATTGTTAGTAGCTATCTTGGCCAAGTAGATGCTAGCAACTCCAAGAGGGAGTATTTATGCTCGATAGTGGGTTCATGCCTCTAGGAATTTGGGGAAGTGAGAGAAATCTCTAAGGTACTAGATGTGATGTTGCTACTAGGGAGAAAACAACAATCCTTTGTTCATAGAACAATCGTATTGTTTACTTTACACACTTTGCTTAATGCAATTATCTGTTGCTTGCAATTTAATACTAGAGGGGGTTCGGATGATAACCTGAAGGTGCATTATTAGTCATAGATGCAGTTGGATTACGGTCTATGTATAATGTTTTCACGCCCAATCAAATCTCATAGGAGTCAAGATGATTAGTATATGCATGTATTTTTTCTCGGTGTATATCAATTGCCCCGCTGTAATTTGTTCACCCACATGTCATCTATCTTAAGGAGAATCAGCTCTAGTGAACAATGGACCCTGGTCCATTCTTTACCATTAATCTACTATTTACTGTTTACTGTTTACTTTCTGCAAAGCAATTACTATTTTCCACACAATACGTTTAATCCTTTGTTTTTAGCGAAACCGGTGAGATTGACAACCTCACTGTAAGTTGGGGGGCGAAGTTATGTGGTTGTGTTGTGCAGGATTCCGAGTTGGAAACAACACCTTGGAGGTTTTTCCTTGCTCCTACAGGTTCGATAACCTTGGTTTCATAACTGGGGGAAAAACTTGTTGTTGTGCTCATCATACCTTCCTCTTGGGGTTCCCCAATGAGCTCAATACGTTGAGCCAATAGTCAAATATCCGGCTTGGCATTGCGTCAGTTGCGCATCCACAGGCTAATGGACAAGTTGACAGAGCAAATGGTTTAATCCTAAAAGGCCTCAAACCAAGACTCGAAGCACCAGTACGTTGTGTTGCGGGGGCTTGGGTATAGGAATTACCTTCTGTGATATGGAGTTTACGAACAACTCCGAACAGGTCAACCAGATACACACCTTTCTTCTTGGTCTATGGTGCAGAAGCGGATCTTCCTAGTGATTTGATTCATACTTCTCCCCGAGTTGCTGCGTATATTGAAGAGGATGCCAAAATTTCTCGACAAAATGATCTCGATTTAATCGAAGAAGTTCGCGTTGTTGCTGAGATGAGATCAATAGCCTATCAGCAGAAGCTTGTGTAGAAAAGAAAGCACAAACTTTCCCCAATATGGGAAGGGCCCTTTTTAGTTTGCCGAGTATTGCACAATGGTTCTTAATATCTAACTGATATGCGGCCAATCAAAGAAAGACCTGCTACTAAGAAAAGAAAGAGAGCTGGAGGCAGTACAGACCCGGAAGAATTAGACAGACCATGAAATATTGCTTAGCTACATCCCTTTTGATTTTAAATTTTATTTCTTTGTAATCATATATGTCTACATGTTCAATGAGAAATAAAGTATTGGTTGCCTCAAATTATTCTGAGAATTTTTGTATTACCATATTATTTCTGAATGATCATGTCACAGCGGAAAATCCCAGAATACTTGAAAGTACTGTATGATCATGTTTGTTCTGGTTAAGATTTCCAATTCTAAAAATGCTACCTTTGGGTATAAATCTACATTTTCTAGTTTGTACTTTGGTTCTTTATCTGATTGCCGGATGTGGGCATTTTCCGAGTAGTGAATTGTTGCTACTGGAAGCCATCTTTGTTTCCAAGTTTAAACTAGTTTAGCAATTGAGCTCCGTTGCTCGGCAAAGTTTCCATGTTGAAGGTTCGTCGGCTCACAAAAGGGACGAGGAAGAAAGCCAGATAAACGATAAGTATAGACAACAATATAAAGTGCTTATGTAAGCATTCCAGACACATCAAAATAAAGCCAAAAGTGCTAAATAGAAGAAGAAAATCTTAGCACTAGCAAAAGTATTACACTACTTATTTACAATCCGATCGTTACAGAATAACACATTGTTTTTCTGGCACTTCATGATGCAAGGGAAGAGGTAAGAGCTGCTGAATCACAAGAGACATCGACTTATCCTTGATATCTTTCCGAGATGTTCAAATCCGAAACGGTTTGCTCGTCATCGGAGACTTTGGCTGTTTCTTCGACAGGTGGAGGAGGCGTCTCCGCGTGAGTGAAGAAAGGAGTGTCGTAGCTGGTCAGATCAGCTAAATGACATCCATATCCGGCACATGATTCCATGATGGCCTTGATGTTTTGCTCCTGTCCATCTTCATCCACTTTACAATATCCTCTGGTTACTTGTCAGATTTCCATGCTTCCATGGTGGCTCATAACCATGGTGAGGGCGTTCTGTGCTACGGTTCACGCATAGGACATGTTCCACTCTTGGATGAGCTGGGGCATCTCCTTGGCCTTATCTCGCACCTCAAAGCCAGACACTGTTCATGTCCGGAACCTTGAGTACTTCGCCAATATCCTCCAAAGATTGGCGGAAATCATGAAGCAAGTTGCCGACTTGTGTAAGCCGGCTGGTGCGAGACTCGGTGGAGGAAAATCTAGTAACTTCAGAGGACTTGCACATATAAAGCAAAGGTTAGAAAATATGTCCGAACTCCTTGAGTTGGAAAAGCAGAAAGTCAGAAAATAGGAAACATACCAACGATGACATCGTCAACTTTGGTCTTCTCTGCCCTAAGACTCTGGAGTTCAGACTGGAGTGCCTCAGTGATGTCCTTCTCTCTCAATAATTCATCATTGATATCCGAGATTTTTTGATCCTGGGATGCGATCCTTCGATCATGTTCTTTGGTGGCCATGGAGGATGATTCGAGAACTTGTACAATTCTATGCTCGTGATCCGCCTTAAGCTTATTTAGCTCTCGACGTAAGTTGAAGTTCTCCACCTCCAAGGTCTTAAGATTCTTGGCTTCTTCAATCATTACACATGATTATTTGACCAGTGCTGTAAGCAAAAGAACAACAGTTAAATAGGTAATTCGACTATGAAAGAAGAAAAGAGCAAGGTTAAAGACTGAAATGATTACCTTTAGCCTCATCCCTTGACATATTTAATTGAGCATTTTCAAGCCAGAGAGCTCTGATCTCTCTCTACTTGTTACAAATATTCTTCAATATATCCTGGTTATAAGCATTAACTTTCTATAGGTCAGAATAGTACCCAGAGTCAGAAGTCTACTAGAGACTTGGGCTAATATTTTACCTAATATCAGCACGAGCCTTGGGGGCTATACTAGTTCATTCTTTGGCATCCTATGAAAGCATAAATCCGGATTGTCCATCCAACTTCATGTTTGGGAGCTAGAGGATATGATATGAAATAAAGTAAAAAATGTGAGTTGGAAATCCGACTTACATGTTTTATCATGAGTAAGCTTGCTTAAGCTCATGTTCACCCCGGTGGTAACCTTCTCGGCGAGGGTCAACGGGATTACCGGTGGTGGAAAAACCACACCGGCTTTCAGCCTCTCGTCGCAAAGATGGATTTTCTCAAGAAGTTTGGAATACTTGATGTCCTCTGCTTCTTGTGCCTCTTCCTCGGCGGTGATATTTAGGCTTGAAAGGCATTGCTGAGCTAGCCTTTGTATCTCTTCTGCAGTTTTCTGAGTAATGCCAAGCTTGGCAATACCCGGATTGCTGAGAAGGTTATTAGCAAAAACCTCTACCGAGGGATCATTACCCTTTGAGGGTTCACCCTTATCAACTACCAAGTCACCCATGGTGACATCGGTCTGCGAACCAAGGTTCGCTATCTCAAAATGAAGAGCCAGATCTACTTTGACGGGCAGAGATGGAGTAATCTCTGACATTGTAGAAGGCTGTGGGGCAGGAGTCGGATGCGCTGTGGCAGGAGAAGTCAAATTTAACTTTGACTGGCACAGGGGCTTCGACGATCCTCCTTTCCCCTTGCCCTTGGTGAGTTGTTTATCTCTGAGGAGGTAATAGAACAAAGATCGTTACACTTCAGAAAGAATGAGAAATAAAATACAGAGACCTTGTGAAGAAAGTTACCTCTTCACAACGGGCACTTCCTTTGTGCCAATGGAAACTGTCGGAGCCCTACGCTTTCGGGTAAGGGTCTCCGGCAATGGGACCAGTTCTCCATCATCCTGATAGATCTCAGGAGGATATCCCTCGAGAGGAGTAAGCTCCGACTCGGGGAGGTCAGCAAGCTAAAAAGAAGAAATATCTCAGCATTGCAGAAAGAAACAATAATGTATAGATGAACATATAATTTGATTTATTGCTGGAAAACTTACCAGTATAACGGGATCATCAGTCGTGTGCATGTCCAAGGACAGCTCCTGGATTTCCTCTCGATCCGCTCCCTTATCAACCACCTTATTTGGGACTCGTAGTCCTTTTCCGAGTAAGGACGGGGGTAGATCCGGAGAGAGTCTGACTTGCTCTTGGTGATGGAATGCATAAGCCGATCACCATGGTGTTGGAGAGGCTGGATCCGGCGTGCCAGCCAGTAGTGGACCAAATTGGATCCTTTTAGACCCTTGTGCTTCATCATATATTTGATCTGCCTCTTAGCAAGAAGCAGATCATCAGTGAGACCGGAGGATCCGCGTCCCAGTACTCTTGGGGCGTGGCGGCGCCATCAACGAAAATAGGCAAAGAAGATGCTTTGTCGGGAGCCGGTTTGTCCTTGTGATAGAAGAACATGGGCGGTCATTGCTTCACGGACTCACTAGCCTTAGTCCTAGGATAGACTCGCTCTCTCCTAACAAAAAAGCTAAGAGTTTTGGTAATATAAGGATTACCGATGGTGATAGAATTTCTCCGGGTATGAAAGAAATAACGGAAGAGAATGAGACTCGGCCTAATACTGAGATACCCCTCGCACAAAGAAGCATAAGCACTCATCTCTAAAAGAGAGTTTGGGGTAGATGGTGGAGTTGCACTCCATAATGATTTATGACCTCAGAAAAGAAATCTGAGGGTGGAAAGCTCAAACCTCAGTCGAGGTGGGTGTCGAAATGCACTTGCTCGTCGGTGGTGGGGGTGGGGATGGTTCGTCCGAAGCCGCTCCACTAGTCGCTGGCACGGAGGAGACCTTCATTCTCGATGACGCGGAGCTTGGCATCATCAAGAACACACGGGATCCAGATCCCACGGAACTTCTCCTTCTCCGCCGCAGGTCCTATCGCCGTCGCCGCCGCATCAGAAGATGTGGCCTCAGACAGTTTCTAGGCACCAGTTACCTAGGGTGGGCGGCTCTATGGGATTTGGGGGAAGCAGAGGAGCTCTGTTCGCAGGAGACATCGAGAGGAAGGATGAGGAACTGGCGCTGGTGAGGAGGAAGGAATAAATCTCAACCCCTTATATCCTTAACTTGCACCAAGATTCGTGCGAAGAAAACAGTAACCGTGCACGCATTAAAACGACGCCTCGGTTGGACCCACCAACAGTTGTGCTGACAGGAATGTCTGTCAGTGACGTGACTTGACCTTGACTGATGTCACATTGCGTTAGAGAATAAGTTCCGGCTTAGTTTGAATTTCAAGCTAGAAACCCGAATAATGTATTCATAGGTCCGACTCATTTTGAGACCCGGATCCTATCCTTTCTTTTTAAGTTTCAGGAACCCTTCAAGATTCTGCAAGCCAGAGATAGATCAAGCTAGACGATGATGAAATCCGACTCTGGATCTTGGAGGCTTTTGGGGGCTGCTGTTGGGGATATACTTTCCGATTATCCTCACTGTGCCTCACTGACCAGGGTGGCCCACTTCGGGTTAGAGCTTTGCTTCACGGTCGGCCCAATCAGGAGAAGAGACGGAGTCTAGTCCGGCTACGGGAAGGACCTAAAGACTTAGCGACATAGGCCAGTTATGTTACTTGTAGTTCAAGATGTACTCTATAACTGCCTCTTAGTCTTAGCCAGATAGGTCTCTCCTATAAACCCTAGGTCGGATATCTATATAATCCATCCTAGGGTAAGCCTTTAGGGCACCTCACAATAGTCTACAATCTCAACTCGCACAGGCGAAACCCTAGTAACCCATATTCCGGCTCTGCCATATTACTGGATTGCTAGCAGGAGTAGGATTCGTCCAAAGCTGGTGGATTTGAACCTGGCTAAACTTGTGTGCTCACCTTCCCAGAACACCGTACGTCTCACACCCCTCTCTTCCGCATGCCCCGAGGACCCCCTCATGGTGTACTTGTCATCAATCCGACGATAGCGCTAACTATATGACTGGAGCTATACGGTCGGAATTTTTGCTTCGGTCGTATAGTTGGTCGTTAAAGCGTCTGCCTTCGTTGTACGGCTCCTGGTTTCTTCTGGTTGTTGGAAATCTCGTATCTTTGACTTTAATGTAGTGATTCCTTCCTTTAAACTATATTATCTCCGCAAGAAAAATATAAAAGAAATGATTGCATACCCCTCTGAATATTAGCATTAGTGGCAGGGTTTAGAGAGATATTTCATCAAGAATATGATTAATATCCAGTTTAAATGTGGATGTAGATGGCTATATTTTAGAGCCATCAATAGCTTCATCCCAAAAAATGTATGGAGACTTAAATTTATCGAACATAGATCTTCCATATCCATTAAGGTCCGATTCTTCCTCTCGGCTACACCATTTTTTTGAAGGGGTACACATCGGAATATTCACTTAAGAACTCATTCAAGGTGTAGTTCTTGAACT
The DNA here is from genome assembly GCA_910589775.1 of Avena eriantha. Lineage (NCBI taxonomy): Eukaryota > Viridiplantae > Streptophyta > Magnoliopsida > Poales > Poaceae > Avena > Avena eriantha. The sequence goes on along the minus strand of OU342740.1, from coordinate 405,955,073 downwards.
CGGAGCCGTTGTCGGCTCTTATTGCCAATATGGGAACATTGTGTTCATGTTGAACATCATTGGCAAAGTCGACGACTGTTTGTTGAGTCTCACTCTTCAACTTGAAGAAATAAACCCATGTGTATCTTGAGTAGTCATCAACAATTACCAATACTTCTTTCCACTGAGACTTGCATGTGATGGAGGACCAAAAAGATCCACATGAAGGAGCTCTAGGATCCTCTTAGAAGAAATAATTGTCTTTCTCTGATCGAGGGAATCATGCATCTTTCCTTCAACACAAGCCTTGCAAACATAATCTTTGGCAAATGAAACATTTTCTTTTAGTACAACAATGTGGCCACCCTTGTGAAGACTTTGCAAAGTTCTCATGTTGACATGGGCTAGGCGGCGATGCCACAACCAGCTCGCATTGTCCTTTCCAAATAAGCACATCGGACATGTAGTGGTTTTCCCCGAAAAGTCCACCACATACAAGTCATCTACATACCCAACAAAAGCGACCTTTAGAGACTTGCTTCACAGGAGTACCACTATATCATCATCAATGAAAATAGCAAAGCCCATCTTACCAAGGGCACGAACTGAGAGTCAATTATAACTAAGAGTCTCAACAATCATGACATCCACGAGAGAAATATCGTGGGTGACCACAACCTTGCCAAGACCCAATACCTTTGATTTTGACTTATCACCATAGGAAACAGTTATTTGATCGTGATTGGGTCTCATCTCCGTGATGATCTCTTTCCTTCTAGTCATATGACTCGTGCATCCACTATCAAGCACCCATTTTGATCCACCGGAAGCATAGCCCTACAAGAAATCAATTCTTAGTTTTAGGTACCCATTTTTCAATGGGTCCTATTTTATTAGTAACAAGGGTCTTGGGAACCCAAATAGACCAAGCAATATAATAATCATAAGGACCAACTATCTAGCATAAACATCATCATAATAATCACGAAACGACACATAATGAGGATTAGTAGGTCCGGCAAAACCATCATAATCAGTTTTGTCCTTCGTGAGGTCATTTTATGTGGTGCTTGTCTTTGCGTGAGTATGCTTGACCTTCTTATTCTTGTTCTTCTCACATACCACCTATGGATCCACCAGTGTCATTGCACATGTGTTCATTTCATAATCCACCTATGGATCCCACCAGTGTCATTGCATGTGTGTTCTTTTTAGTAACATTTCAATGGGTCCTATTTTATTAGTAACAAGGGTCTTGGGAACCCAAATAGACCAAGCAATATAATCATCATAAGGACCAACATATCTAGCATAAACATCATCATAATAATCACGAAACAACACATAATGAGGATTAGTAGGTCCGGCAAAACCATCATAATCAGTTTTGTCCTTCGTGAGGTCATTTTCCGTGGTGCTTGTCTTTGCTTGAGTATGCTTGACCTTCTTATTCTTGTTCTTCTTCTTATTTTCCATGGGGACATAGCCAAGTCCTTCTTTCCCATGGTTTGAGATTTGCATACTCAAAAGATCATCAAGAGCTTCCTTACCTTTGGGAAGAGATGACTTGGCAAGCTCATCTTTCAACCTAGCATTTTCCTTAATAATATTTGGATGATCACAAAAAGGAGCAGACGTGCTAGGGACATCATATTTAGCTAGTCGAGTTTTTAGATGATCATGAGATTCGTTGAGAATAGAGTGTTCACTCTCCAAAGCCTTGTGGGCAATGCCAAGTTTCTCTAGCTTCTCGGTTAGTCTAGCATGAGCAACTCCAAAATTCAACCTTTTCCTTTTTAAGTTTTCTTGCTTTAGCAATAGCATGATCACGTTCCTTTATTAAATTAGCCACAATCTCATCATGTGACTCCTCGATGCATTCGAACTTCTCCTCAAGAGAATTCTGAATCTCTTCCTCTTCCTCTAGAGCACTTTTTAAAGATGTTATCTCTATTGCAACCTCTCTTTCAATTCTGCCCTTTTCTTCAAGGAGTTCTTCCGAGTGAATGAGTTGTCCCATGAGGGCCTCGAAATGCTTATTTTCCTCACCTTCTAAGTTAGTTATATAATAATCCAGAGCAATAAATTCTTCCTTAACCTTAAGACTAGTAGGATCATCCATATCAACATTCATAGTAGTCTTAGGAAAGGAAGTGGTAGAACGTGATACATCGGAAGCCTTTGCCATGACGCAATTGACGTTCCTATTGGAGATGTTCTCATTTGGCGAGTCGGAGAGCGAATCAGTTGGTGTGGAAGTGGTGGTAATGCCTACCACTTCTCTTGATCTTTCATCATCTTTTTCTTCTTTACTCCTGGGTGAGTACTCCTCTTGAGCTACCAACAAATTTTTTGGTTGCTTCTTGAAAGGAACATTTTTCTTGTTGAATGGCTTCTTGCGTGGATCTTTTGACTTCTCCTTGATAACTAGTCTACCCCCATGGTCTTCTCTATTTTGATACGGGCACTCGGTAACAAAATGTAAATAGTCTCCATAGTTGTAACAAGATTTCTGTTTTGGACCATTTTCCTTTCTTCCAGTTGACCCATTCTTGCATTCAAGATCAGATTTTGTCTTGGCAGGAAATTTCCAAAAGTTTCTTGCATAGAACGCCATGTACTCACCATGTGCACGTTTGACCTCCTCGGGACAATTCATGGAAGCTAAGTAAATGTTCCTTTCATCTTCTTCTTGCTCAACCACGTTGTCCTTCAAGGAAACATTAACCCCTTTCTACATACCGATGGATCGTGCACGAGCATCTTCAATATTCTTGGCGACTACTTTGAAAGCTTCCATCTCTTGCATAACCTCATTGGAAGTCATGATGTGGTAGTTGTGTCTTCCTTGTAGGCTCTCCAAATCCGTGGGTTCAATTTGCATGAGAGCACTTACATACTTCCTCTTGATCCAAGCATCATCAACGTGGGTGGCACCATGATTCCTAAATGTGGTGGCAATGGACTTGAGGCTTCTATACATATCTTCATGGTCCTTACCATCCTTCATGTAGAAGCCTTCAACTTGATTACTTGGAGAATCATACCGGTTTCTTCTCATGCTCTCATTTCCAATGAACAGCTCGGTGAGGGCATCTCAAGCTTCCTTAGCGGTGCTGAGATGTTCGATATGTGGCATGTCCTTAGGACCCACACCAACTTGGATCATGTGCAAAGCAGTAGCATTGACTTTTCTATCGACAACTTCTCTTCTTGTCATGTTAGTTGGATCCGCAACATGAAGACCAACCTTGATAATCTTCCACAACTCAACATAATAACTGCACACATGATTTTATCAAAAAATGCCATTGATTAAAAGAAGATGCACTTAGCTTGGGTGGATCACTCCTATTGTTTATATGAGGGTGAGGGATTGGTAGATCAGGTGAGTATAAGTGAGAAACCTCACTATAATCCTTCTTACCACTTCCCTTTTTCAAAGAGGAACTCTTATTATTATCTTCATCCTCCAACTCTTCTTCATGGGAGTTAGCCTAAGCTTTCTCGTTTGAAAGAGGAGTTGTAACCTCAGTGGTAGAGGGTGGTGTGGTTGTGGGGTTTGCAAGAGACGCATCATCATGTCATGCATTTCTTCCAATTGAGTCTCCATGTTTAATCAAGTTTGTTTCCAAAGTCTTGAGATCATCCATGGTGACCTTCTCCACAACCTCACTACCATCTCCACGAGTACCCATGCTCTCTTAGGTGGTAAATCCCGAATAAAGAGTCAAGGCTCTGATACCAATTGAAATGGATTGTATGGGCACCTAGAGGGGGGTGAATAGGTCCTACTCCAAATTTTAATACTTTTTTGATTTAGGTTTCACACAAAAGGTAAATTCTCTAGATATGCAACTATGGTGAATTTCCCTATATGCCAACCTACATACTAAGCAAATAAAGGCAGTGAGAGGAACGAGGTAACCGTAGTGAAGCACGCGGAGACACGAGATTTGTTTTACCATAGTTCCTTCCTTGTTAAGGGAAGTACATCTGCGTTGGAGGGGTGGGCGGTACTAAGACCACCACGCCACAATGGGCCTCAGCCTGTTCTCCGATGGATCTCGCCACAACTGGCCTGATCCACCTTTCCACTATATTGTAACCTTCGAGGCGGGAAACAATGCCTTTACAACTAGTTCGGGGCACACATCAACAACCGAATTGGAGACTCCTAAGATGACAACAAGCTGCCACAAGAAATGTAACACTACAATACTGAAAAGACTGTAGCTACGATGCAACATGCCAATCCCTGGATCGGTTCATTGGCTTACATAGAACATAGATGAAATAACAAAGTAATAATCCGTGTATCATAAATAGCGAAGATCCAGAAGATTCATTTATTACAAAAATCGCTTAGCTCGAAGCCTAGCTCACACATAAATCAGGTAGCAACACAAATAAAGATACTACTCCATCTTCAAATTGCCCACGAGGGAACAAGTGTCGAGTGGAGTACCGCGACCTATATCGATCACTCGGAATCGGTATGACCTGCAACATGAAACGTAGCAGCCCCGAAGGGTCAATACAATGGAATGTATGGAAAGTAGCGCTAAGGTAAAGGAGACAATGCACCTAACATCTACATGCTTATTTGGCTAGTGGAGCTTTGGCTAGCTTGCACTTTTCAAACACTTTGATCCTACTTTCGTAAATCATTTAATTCACAGCAACCCATTAAGTTCACCCATCAAGTTTTAGTAATTAGAAAATAAGGATGAGTGAGAATATGTCATAGTCTCAAGATCAAGCAACTCAATCGTCCGTAACCGGGGACACGGCTAAGTACTTAGTTTTCACACCCTGCAGGGGTTTGTACACTTTACCCATGTGACCTGCCCAACCCAGCTCGTACCACCACACTCATATTGTGTAATGGTAGGGAGAAGTCCAAGATGGGACCTTTCGGGAAGTAGATCACCAAACCCCACTGCGCACCGGTCCCAACCTATCATTCACTACATCTCTGGCTACGCTGGGTTCAGATCACCACGGCCTACTAAGTCCAACCAGCCACCCATTCTTACTGGCACATGGTTGCACACGTAAGCTAGCATAAAAAAAGAGATCCAAACCTTCTCAGTACCCTGGGCGGCATTCCCCATCATTAACCACACTCAGTTGACCATCCAACCATTCCGCCCAGGTAGTTCATTAACATTAAGTTGTTTTAGTTTGAAGCAAACACAACTCCACCATAGTGTGATCCCCTTTCCCCCGTCTTCACAGCAAGTCTAAGCACATCTACTGAGCGAGGCTCAACTATAAGGAAAATCTTACCACAATATATAGGATATAGCATAGCATAGTAGTTCCTACACATTAACTACAGAAATACACTACACATGCATAAGAAAAAATAGTAGGACAATGGTATGAACAAAAGAGCATCTACTTGCCTTGGCGGTAGGAGTCAAGGGTACAATCCTCGCAGAAACAAGCGTTGCACTCGTCACAATCTACACGATACAAAACAACACATAAACAACATACACAAACATAAGCAAGTGCACAAATGCATGCATGATATCTCAACAAGGTTTTCAGTAACCTCTCGGTGTTCTCTGATGTTTACTACTACTGCATGATGTATGGAAAATCTTTAATGCAATGGAAACAAGGCTATGCAATTTGTGAACCCAATTAATAAGCTTTTAGGCCAAACACTAAACTTCTGTAGTAAACAGGGTTGTAAGACCTGGGAAAAATACTACTGTGTAGGTAACGTGATTTAAAACCAGGGGCAATTGGAATCACGCAAAAAGGCATTACAGAACTTTTCCTATAATTTTTGTAGTGTTTTAAGCCTTTTTAAAGTCTCAGGGAAAACCATACATTAAACCTGCAATATTATGTTATAAAAAAATTCTACACAATTTTGTGAATCCAACGACATATTATTTGCAAAATTTGGCCCAGTAAATCTTTTCGTACGAATTTTTTAAGTTGGATCTATTTTCTAGAAAATAATAAACTCTGAAAAATCGACGGGGGAATATTCCCCGCTGACGGGTGGGTCCCAGCTGACCGGCGGTTGACCGGTTAGCGGTCAATGCTCGCGGTCATCGGCCGATCTGGGCCACTGGTTGCCGATCTGACGGCCGGGGGCGTTCGCGGTGACTCACCGGCAGCGGTCGGTGTGGAAGGCGGCGGCGGCTCCGACGTGGCGTTCCGACGGTGGCGGCGGCTCCCGGCGACCTGCAGCCGGGGGAATCGAAGGGGGGTGAGGCGGCAGAGCGAGGGGCTCGGGGACAGCGGCGGCGGCGACGACTCCGGCGAGGAATTCGGCGGCGTCGGCGGCGTTTCCGAGGGCTTTGAGAGGGGGAAAAGTCGCGGGGTGGCGGCGGCTTTAAGGGAGGGGTAGCGGAGTACGCGGGGGCGGAACAACCCCGCGGAAATCAGATTTTCCGGCAACCTCGGCGTCCGTGTTCGACACGAGCACGGTCTGCTCGCGTGCTGTCGCTGGCAGGTGGGCCCGGGCGGCGACGGTCTACGCGCTGCGCGCGCGGCGGCCACTATCTGCCGCTCGCTGGCGCGGGTGGCTCCCGGGCAGGCTGGCGGGCGGCTGGTGGACGTGTTTTTTTTCCTTTTTTTTGAACTGTAACTGAACTGGTTGTACTGTCTGCAAAACTGAATTTTTTCTGCACTTCTGAAAATTGGCCATAACTTTTGATCTAGGACTCCGATTTGGACAAAACAAAGTTCTACGGATTCGTAGAGACGAGCTCTACACAATCATCCATATGGAATGTCCAAAAGGGGTCATTCTTAAATATGCAAGGCAAAAACCCTAGTAATCTCATATAAGAGATGGAAAGACAAATAGGTGGTGCTTTGGCCAAAAGCCTTTAAAACTGAATTTTTGCAAATATGATCATGAATGCAATGACATCTATGTATGCAGTGCCAAATCTAGAATTTGGGATGTGACAAGACTAACCCCCTTAAGATGAATCTCGTCCTCGAGATTCGACGTGGCTAGCAAATAGGTGCGGGTGGTCCTCTCGGAGGTCATCCTCTCGCTCCCAGGTAGCTTCCTCTTCTGTGTGATGGCTCCATTGTACCTTGCAAAACCTGATCGTCTTGCTGCGTGTAAACCTCTCTGCTGTTTCCAAGATCTTGACCGGTTTCTCCTCATAGGTCAAGTCGTTTTCCAGCTGAACCTCTTCAAGCGACACGGTGTCTCTCAATGGTGTATCCATCATCTCTGGATGGCACTTCTTTGCGGATAGAACCTCTGGCATCTCTAGCTGGTACGCAACCTCTCCTTTGCATGCTAGGATCTTGTAGGGCCCTATAGACCAAGGAGCCAGCTTGCCCTTAATCCCAAATCGCTTAATTCCACGCATAGGCGAAACTCTGAGGCAGGCTCGATCTCCAATCTCGTACACCACCTCCTTGCGCTTAGCATCAGCATAGCTCTTCTGCCTTGACTGTGCTACCTTCAGCCTATCTCGAATCAAACTGACCTTCTCCTCAGCATCCTTGATCAAATCAGGTCCAAACAACTGACGCTCACCTACACCATCCCACAATAATGGTGTCCTACACCTCTTACCATATAGCACATCGAACGGCGACGTCTTGATGCTAGTCTGGTAGCTGTTGTTGTATGAAAACTCAGCATAAGGCAGATTCTCAACATATCCTAGAGCCATGAGCTAGAGCGCAAGCTCTCAACATATCCTCCAAAATCTGATTCACCCTCTCGGTTTGTCCATCTGTCTAGGGGTGGAAAGCTGTGCTAAATTCCAACCTCGTTCCTAACGACTCATGTAGCTGGCGCCAAAAGTGAGAGGTGAATTGGGTGCCTCTATCCGACACGATGCTCTTAGGAACTCCATGCAGGCACACAATTCTGTTCATGTAGATCTTGGCTAATTTAGCACTAGTGTAAGTGGTCTTCACGGGTATAAAGTGGGCTACCTTGGTTAAGTGATCAACCACTACCCAAATAGAGTCGTATCCTGACCTCGTCTTGGGCAGTCCTGTGATAAAGTCCATTCCAACTCTATCCCACTTCCAATCAGGTATCGGTAATGGCTGTAGCAACCCCGCTAGCTTCTGGTGCTCAGCCTTTACTCTACTACACACATCACATAAGGCAATATTAACCCACCAATACCTTTCCTTCAAATCCATGTACATCTTTGTGTTACCAGGATGTATGGAGTATGGCGAGTCATCGGCTTCCTGGAGAATCAACTTCCTAATCCCCTGATCGTTGGGCACGCACAAACGATCTCCATACCATAGTGCTCCTTGTTCATCTTCGCAAAATCCTTCCGCCTTTCCCTTGGTTATGTTTTCCTTTACTCTCCTCAGTTCAGTATCCTCCTTCTGAGTTTCACAAATTTTATCCTGAAGTGTTGGCTTGATTTCCATTGTTGCTAAATACCCCTTAGATACTATCTCCAATCTAACATCCTTGAATTGCTCACACAAATTCTTGGGTATCTCCCCCACGGTCAAACCATTAGCATACACCTTGCGGCTTAGCGCATCTGCTACAACATTAGCCTTTCCGGGATGATATTGTAGACTCATGTCATAATCCTTTATGAGCTCCAACCATCTTCTCTGCCTCATATTCAGCTCCTTCTGTGTGAATATGTATTTCAAGCTCTTGTGATATGTAAACACATCACAATGCTTACCCATCAGGTAGTGCCTCCATAACTTGAGCGCGTGCACAACCGACGCTAATTCCAAGTCATGCGTGCGGTAGTTCCTCTCGTGGTGTTTGAGTTGGCGCGAGGCATAGGATATCACTCTCCCATCCTGCATCAGTACACTACCCAGTCCTTGACGAGAGGCATCACAATACACTTGGAAATCCTTCTGTATATCTGGCAAACATAGGATAGGTGCGGTCACTAGGCGTTGCTTCAGTTCCTGGAAACTAGCTTCTCACTCTTTCGTCCACTCAAACCTTTTCTCTTTCTTTAATAACTCAGTCATTGGCTTCGCAACCTTGGAGATGTTTTCTATAAACCTCCTGTAATATCCAGCAAGTCCCAAGAAGCTCCTAATATCTCCCACATTTTTGGGTGACTCCCATTCTGTAACTGACGCCACCTTGCTTGGATAAACTGCAACTCCTTCACCTGGCACTATGTGTCCTAGGAATCCCACAGTGTTCAACCAAAACTCGCACTTGCTAAACTTAGCATATAGCTTATGCTCTCTCAGCTTCTCCATAATTAGGCGCAAATGCTTCTCATGCTCATTGTCATATTTAGAATATATCAATATGTCATCGATGAACACCACGACAAATTTATCCAAGTACTCCATGAATACCTTGTTCATCATGGTCATAAAATATGCCGGAGCATTTGTTAGTCCAAAAGACATAACTGTATATTCATATAGACCATACCTAGTGGTGAAGGCGGTCCTTGGTATGTCCTGCTCACGGATCTTCAATTGGAAATATCCTGATCTTAGATCGATCTTGGAAAATACCTTTGCTCCCTTCAACTGATCGAGTAAGTCATTTATATTGGGTAGAGGATATTTATTCTTGATGGTAACCTCATTAAGCGAGCGACAGTCTACCACTAGCCTCTTACTACTATCCTTCTTCTCCACAAATAGAACAGGCGCACCCCAAGATGAAGAACTTGGTGGAATGAATCCCTTGTCCAACTATTCCCTAAGTTGCTTCTTTACTTCCTTTAGCTCATCCACATCCATCTTGTACGGCCTCTTGGCTATCGGTCCAGTTCCCGGCATCAAGTCAATAAGAAACTCCACGTCCCTGTCAGGTGGCATCCCTAGTAGTTCTTCCGGAAACACATCAGGGTATTCCTTCACTACGGGTACGGTGTCCATGCTAACCCCCTTAAGAGAGTTCACCTTAGTACCCTCAAGACGTGCTGCTGACTTGAAATTAATCTTTATGCCTCGTGGTGTCCTAAGAGAGATGGCACGTTGTCCACAATCTACCTGGCCATCATGCTCGGACAACCAATCCATGCCCAGTATTACATCTAGTCCTTGTGACTCCAAAACTACCAAATGTGCTGGGAAGCTGTGTGCTCCAATTCCTATGGTAAGATCATGGCATCCCTTACTAGCTAGCATCTCTCCTCCTGGTGAGCTCACTCTAATAGTCCCTTTTAGTGACTCAGTGGCTAACTTATGTTTATCCACAAATGCCCGTGATATGAATGAATGCGATGCGCCAGTATCAAATAGAACAAGTGCAATATGGGAATCGATTGGAAACTTACCAATCACGAGATCCGGCTCATCACGGATTTCCTCCAAATTCACATGGTTCACATTTGCCTTCTGGTTGGGTCCAAGCTTGGGTCCCACTCCCGTGTTCTTCTCCGGGCAGGTACTAGCATAGTGACCCAGCTTCTTGCATTTGTAGCACTCCACATTGCTGAGGTCCTTCTTGCTCACATAGTCATGTCCATTGTTCCTCCCAAAGTTGTTGTGCTGGCTCCTATGACCATTATGGTGGCGGTCATTTCCTCCACGGTGGTGATTGTCACTCCTATGACCATCGTGGCGATGTCCATTGCTTCCACGGTGGCTGCGGTCGTCTCCACCATGCCTAGAATGTCTAGAGCGTCCATCATAAGAGATGCGTGCGTGGTGGTGTGATCCTGAAGAGTGATGGCTGTTCTTCCTCTTCCGTTGCTCCACCTGCTGTTGTTTCCCTTCCAGAATCCTAGCCTTATCCATCAGCTCCTGAAATGTCAGGCAATAAACCACAGATAGCTGGAGTGAGAGATCATCACTGAGACCATCCAGGAACCTCTCCCTCCTCTTGGCATCAGCGTCCACATCCTCAGGGGCATAGCGAGAGAGATTGTTGAACTCCTCTATGTAATCCGCCACAGTGCGGTTTGTTTGGCGGAGGTTGCGGAATTCCTTCCTCTTTAGGCTCATGGTCCCGGTAGATACGTGGTTCGTCCTGAATCCTTCCTCGAACATATCCCAGGTAACTGTATCCATCGGGTGGGTGATCTGGAAGGCATCCCACCATGACGCAGCTGATCCCTCCAGTAAGTGAGCAGCAAACCTCACCTTCTTAGCATCAGTGCAACCAACGGTCACCAAGTCCTTGTTCACTGAACGAAGCCAGTCGAGAGCAACCATGGGCTCAGGTGCAGAGGAGAACTTAGCTGGCCTCAGCCTCAAGAACCTAGTGAGAGCATCCCCCCGCGGCTGATTGTTACCGTTGTTGTTGTTGTTGTTATTGTTGTTGTTGTTCTGAGTTGCCATGAACTGCGTCATCACTTGGGTCAGCTGTGCTTGAGCGGCCATGAGCTGAGCCATCTCATCAGGTTGGCGGCGAGACATCTGCGGTTCAGCACAGGTGAGATTAGAAGGAAACAACTACAGATAAGTAATAGCCCTCTACCCATGCAACAAGCTCAAGCCTCAACAATCATAAACAATCACCACACGAGCAATCACACACACAAACATCGTTCTAGGTTTTCCTTAACAGTATATAGCTACAAAATAAACGCTGGTAACAGCGTTTGGCAAAGCAAAACAACAAAAATAAGCAAAACCAGAAAATCTGGCAGAACAGTTCTGTCCTGTTCACGAATTTTTCTGGGCACCTTAAGCTCATCAGGAATTTTAGCCAATTTTTGTGCAGGTGCTAAAGGTAATTACGCTCCATATCCTCAAATATGAGCGCAATCCGAGTTACCAGTAAGGAATTAAAAATCGCGCGGTACAACTGGTCAGGCAGAAAACTGCAGCAATAAAAACACGAATTTTACCCAAACTTGTTCAAAATTCATTTAATAAATCTCACGAAAATTCCTAGAACTTCAAGGTACTTAACTGAGGAATCTAAACACAATAAGCTAATAGTGCAGAAGTTTACATTAATCGATGTCTAAGACTAACGAATATCCCTAACGAAGACTAGTTTTGGAGGACCATCTCTCGCTATTTGATGAATAGGTTGCAATAGGTTCTGGAGTCCATGCGTTGATGCTTCGATCCTCGTGCATGCCACGGTGGTGGTGTGTACACCTCTCCCGAGTCTTCTTCACTTGAGTCCTCGAATTCCACCTCTTTGGGGTCCTCTTCATCACTTCCTTCAGCAAAAGCGCCCGCTGCATCTCCTCCATCATCGTCATCGCTTCCTTCATCATCACTGCCTCCGTCTTCATCGTTGTCGCCTCCTCCACCATTGTTACCTTCATCACCATTATCCGCATCATCATCATCACTATCATCGTCACCATTGTTCCCATCATCGCCGTTGCCATTATTTGGTGGTGGATTCTGCTGGGCTTGAAGGGCAGCAATCTGGGCAGTCATGTCCACAATGGTTTGATCACGCTCCGCCACAACTTGATTCCTTTGCACAATGGTTTGATTCAGCGTTGCAATTGTGGCATCTCTTCCAATGAGGGCTTGCTCCATTGTATTCACAGCAGTGTGCAAGGTCTCCATCTGATACCCTTGCAGATGCATAGTGCCCTGAAAATAATCCAGTTCCTCCTTTTGCTGCATCAACTTCTCTTCCCTCTCCCAAGCTTTGATCTCCATGTCTTCTAGCTGCTTCTCTTGGAGTGGCATGTTGTTCCGATTACCTGTGGTAACCATCACATGCCCTTGCTCATTCTGACCTCCAAATGTAAGGAAAGGTGAACCTGCTGGTAGTCAGTGTCGGTGGAGATAGCACAGGCGTGACAGGGTCTCATGCATGGCCGACTCCACTCCTTGCTCCCAGGTAGGTACTTCTTGGTGAGGTTCAGGTTCTCGATACCAGGCACGGTGGGATCTACAAGAACAATTGCGGTGATCTCCCACACGTGGTCTCTAGGCACATAGGTGTTCATCCTTCTCCCTTTGAACATCGGTATTAGCATGCCTAGTGTCTGGCAAAGCTCCGCCAGCTGTCTTGCGAAGGGTCTTGGTGATTGGAGCTCAACATACTCAACTCTGGTAGCATCTCCCATCTATCAATTGTAAAGAGGAAAGAGTGAGAACAGCAAAGGTAAAGAATTTACTAGAGTGAATGGCATAAGAATAAGGACATAAATTAAAATAGGCTTAAGTAAACATAAGGCTTCCTATTCCAATCCTAGGTCACGATCCTATAGTCAACACACGGCTCAGATACCATCTGTAACACTACAGTACTGAAAAGACTGTAGCTTCTATGCAACATGCCAATCCCTGGAATCGGTTCATTGGCTTACATAGAACATAGATGAAATAACAAAGTAATAATCCGTGTATCATAAATAACGAAGATCTAGAAGATTCATTTATTACAAAAATCGTTTAGCTCGAAGGCTAGCTCACAAATAAATCAGGTAGCAACACAAATAAAGGTACTACTCCATCTTCAAATTTCCCATGAGGGAACAAGTGTCGAGTGGAGTACCGCGACCTATATCGATCACTAGGAATCGGTATAACCTGCAACAACAAATGTAGCAGCCCCGAAGGGTCAATACATGGAATGTATGGCAAGTAGCGCTAAGGTAAAGGAGACAATGCACCTAGCATCTACATGCTTATTTGGCTAGTGGAGCTTTGGCTAGCTTGCACTTTTCAAACACTTTGATCCTACTTTCGTAAACCATTTAATTCACAGCAACCCATTAAGTTCACCCATCAAGTTTTAGTAATTAGGAAATAAGGATGAGTGAGAATATGTCATAGTCTCAAGATCAAGCAATTCAATCGTCCGTAACCGGGGACACGTCTAAGTACTTAGTTTTCACACCCTGCAGGGGTTTGTACACTTTACCCATGTGACCTGGACAACCCAGCTCAGACCACCACACTCATATTGTGTAATGGTAGGGAGAAGTCCAAGATGGGACCTTTCGGGAAGTAGATCACCAAACCCCACTGCGCACCGGTCCCAACCTATCATTCACTACATCTCTGGCTACACTGGGTTCAGATCACCACGACCTACTAAGTCCAACCAGCCACCCATTCTTACTGGCACATGGTTGCACACGTAAGCTACCATAACAAAGAGATTCAAACCTTCTCAGTACCCTGGGCGGCATTCCCCACCATTAACCACACTCCGTTGACCATCCAACCATTCCGCCCAGGTAGTTCATTAACATTAAGTTGTTTTAGTTTGAAGCAAACACAACTCCACCATAGTGTGATCCCCTTTCCCCCGTCTTCACAGCAAGTCTAAGCACATCGACTGAGCGGGGCTCAACTACAAGGAAAATCCTACCACAATATATAGGATATAGCATAGCATAGTAGTTCCTACACATTAACTACAGAAATACACTACACATGCATAAGTGAAAATAGTAGGACAATGGTATGAACAAAATAGCATCTACTTGCCTTGGCGGTAGGAGTCGAGGGTACAATCCTCGCAGAAACAAGCGTTGCACTCGTCACAATCTACACGATACAAAACAACACATAAAAAACATACACAAACATAAGCTAGTGCACAAATGCATGCATGATAGCTCAACAAGGTTATCAGTAACCTCTCGGTGTTCTCTGATGTTTACTACTACTGCATGATGCATGGAAAATCTTTAATGCAATGGAAACAAGGCTATGCAATTTGTGAACCCAATTAATAAGCTTTTAGCAAAACACTAAACTTTTGAAGTAAACAGGGTTGTAAGACCTGGGCAAAAAATACTGTTGTATAGGTAACGTGATTTAAAACCAGGGGCAATTGGAATCACGCAAAAAGGCATTACAGAACTTTTCCTATAATTTTTATAGTGTTTTAAGCCTTTTTAAAGTCTCAGGGAAAAACATACAGTAAACCTGCAATATTATTTTATAAACAAATTTTACACAATTTTGTGAATCCAAGGACATATTATTTGCAAACTTTGGCCCAGTAAATCTTTTCCTACGAATTTTTGAAGTTGGATCTATTTTCTGGAAAATAATAAACTCTGAAAAATCGACGGGGGAATATTCCGGGGAATATTCCCCGCTGACGGGTGGGTCCCAGCTGACTGGCGGTTGACCGGTCAGCGGTCAATGCTCGTGTTCATCGGCCGATCTGGGCCGCTGGTTGCCGATCTGACGGCCGGGGGCGTTCGCGGTGACTCAACGGCGGCGGTCGGTGTGGAAGGCGGCGGCGGCTTTAAGGGAGGGGTAGCGGACTACGCGGGGGCGGAACAACCCCGCGGAAATCGGGTTTTCTGGCGACCTCGGCGTCTGTGCTCGACACGAGCATGGTCTGCTCGCGTGTTGTCGCTGGCAGGTGGGCCCAGGCGGCGGCGGTCTACGCGCTGCGCGCGCGGCGGCCACTATCTGCTGCTCGCTGGCGCGGGTGGCTCTCGGGCGGGCCGTTGGGCCGCGGTGGTTGGCGGGCGGCTGGCCGACGTGTTTTTTTTCTTTTTTTTGAATTGTAACTAAACTGGTTGTACTGTCTGCAAAACTGAATTTTTTCTACACTTCTGAAAATTGGCCATAACTTTTGATCTAGGACTCCGATTTGGACGAAACAAAGTTCTACGGATTCGTAGAGACGAGCTCTATGCAATCACGCATCTGGAATTTCCAAAAGGGGTCATTCTTAAAGATGCAAGGCAAAAACCCTAGTAATTTCCTATAAGAGATGGAAAGACAAATAGGTAGTGCTTTGGCCAAAAGCCTTTAAAACTGAATTTTTGCAAATATGATCATGAATGCAATGACATGTATGTATGCAGTGCGAAATCTAGAATTTGGGATGTGACAAGAAACAAGTTTATCAACACTACTAGGAAAAGAATTATCTGTGGTGCATGGGTTTTGGCATTCTGTGGCGCATATGGGATGCGCCACTATTACCTCTCCACTAAATTGTAATTCTATGGCACATATTGATACGCGCCACAAAAATTTTCAGATTTCTGTGGCGCATATTGGCAATATGCTAACAATTTTTTTCGAATTTTAAAAAAGTGGGCCAGATCCCGCCCAAAATTTCAAATCCCAAAATTTTGTAATGCATATTGCAATATGCGCCATAGAATGTTTTTTGAATTTCAAAAAAAGGCCCAGATCTAGGCCAGAGGTGGGTGGAGGAGGAGGAGTAGGAGAAAGTCGCCGGTGTAGGAGAAGGAGGGGTAGGAGGAGGTCGTCGGTGGAGGAGTGCGTCGCCAGAGGAGGAGGAGGAGGTCGCCGGAGTCGGAGGAGGAGGCCGTCAGAGAAGGAGGAGGAGTAGGAGGCAGTTGGTGGAGCCGGAGGCCTCCATAGTAGGAGGAGGAGGAGGAGGAAACCGCTGGTGTAGGAGGGGCCAGCCGGTGGAGGAGGCCGCTAGAGTAGGAGGAGGAGTAGGCGACCTGATGGCTATGATTTTTGCCATCTTCCACTGTGTTTAAACATTGTTTTGGGTCAAGAAATTATCCAAGAAACTCTCAACTCTTGCCACTAATGACTAATAATTGCAAAGATATGCAAATCCCTGCTTTGATTTATGTTGTGCAGGAAATCACAGCTTTTAAAGCGAAATAAGGAGTCATAATGCAGGATTTTGAGGAAGTACACAGGACCAAGTAATTGGAGAGGCGTTCCAGGGCATCTACAAACTTAACGACCACTAGTATGGGCATGCTCCGCCCGTACCAGGTGGCAACGACTTCATCTCGTCAAACCTACAACTTTCGTGAAGACGCCTATATATTTTGAGGCTGCAGCCACCGGCCAGGGAGCCGCCATTCTCAGATTGCATCACAACACCACAAAAGGAGATCCACACCATTGTTCATCCATTGTTCATCACTTCCCCCATCCATCCATCCACTAGCCATAGCCATTGCTTTGTACTTTAGATCTCCTTGTGATTTGGCGACCATTGTAAGAATATTTTATTTCAATCTAAGTATTTGTATGATGTTTTGTATCTCTGATGTATTTGTTATGAGTGAGTACTCCTCATGGGCTGCGGGTTGGGGAGAAACCTCACAGCGACTATGTGCATCTAGATCATGGGAGAATTGCATTTTGTTTGGAATTGTGATTTGTATCTTTTGTTTGTTCGTCTCTTGTCTTGATCTGTGGACTTGTAGGTACTCAAGACTCATAGATTGATAAAGGCTTGAGGTGATATACTTGGCTAGTGGCGATCTCATAGGAACCTCAGTGACAGAAAGAGGTAGTACGGTCTTCGCTTAGCACCCCATTCGGTATCAACAACAACATCACCACTTAAAGCTTTGATCTGTGTTTTACACTTAATAATCGTTTGTAACCCGTGGCTTTGGTGTGCTCTTGGTTGGTATAAAAGTCTATTGCTCTGCCCGCTACATCACGGGGGCTCTAGAATATTAGGATGTGTTGCCCACAAGAGATTATCTCAATACAAACATTATACATGACTATGCTTATTGTTATCTTTTATCCCATTTGATGTGCAGCTGCAGGTGGATCTTCAACCCTAGCCTATCTCCATCGATTGATTCAAACCTGTTATAAAGTAAACTAGATTGGTTCGGTCAATTAAGGTAAAACAAACAAATAAAGTCTTATAGACTTGTCCTTCTTTATTACCTTTTAGCAGTGTTTTCCATGGTTCGGTTAAACCTAGGTCTTCTAGGGAAAAAGCTATTATACTACATCCGTGAATCCGGATCGAAGGTATCAATGAGCATCATAATGTAAGGAGTATATGAAATAGAAAGCCTATTGTTGCGTCAGCCATCTCGTGATAAATTAAGTCAATAACATCCAAGGTGTAATCTGTAGAGGGGTCTTCAATATTGGCACATTCATAGGTAAAGCCAAGTAAATTGACCAGATGGCCATGAATGATATCATTGTTACCTCCACTCGGAATAATGCAATCACAGAACATGAGAACCAGCTGAGCATAGAGTGGATAAATACCATAAACCTTACCTACCACATTGTTGGGTCCATAGCATGCTAAGAGTAATGCGTCCTTGCTGGGTGGATTAGGGCTATAGATGCGAGGCGCAGAAGAACGATCATGGACCCGAAAGGGGTAGGAAAGTAAATGCGCAAAGGTGTACAAGTAAGCTGAGCAGAATTGGGAGCCTTACATCCACTTCATAGTGCGAGCCTCATCCCCACAAATCATGAACATGGAGAAAAACTGCTGAACCATCATAGTGTCATAACTGCGCTAGATGTCCATAAGATGATGCAACCCCATCTTCTTAGTCAAAGCAAGAGCATGAGCAAAATGCGATTTGTCCTTTGTGGTGGTCAAATCCAGGGGGCGCATGGGGCAAATCTTCTAGTTAGAGTTGATATCCTGATAGATGTACATCTGATGAGCACACCAAAAACTTTGATCATCAAGATCCGCATCGCACGTGGTGTCCTCAAACCAATCATATTGATAGAGAGTGGAATACTCAACGATGTCCATGGTCTTGTAGTTGAACCTAGTTTGCTTGCCCCTTCTCTTCGTAGTAGCCCGCCTTTTGTCCCTCTTTGCTTGTTCAGCCATCCGTGCAGCCTCCCTTTCTTGTCTCCTCAATTCAACTGCATCAACAAGTGTACCTTATGAGTTGGGAACGAAATACCGAGCACGAGATCTCTTGTGATAGATCTTCGCGGCACCACGAGAAATACCTGTGAATTGAGTAAGGTGATAGCAAAAAATAAGCACACACAAGTCCAGAAGGAATTGTTAAAAATAGAGAAAAATCAACCAAGATGCAAGTAAATGATGGAGTAAAATGAATCAAACAAGAGCAGTATCTAACACTTCCAGGATGGATAATCTGGCCTAGCCAGAGGCAGATAATCTTGTGATGCAAGCGGAGTGAAGGTGGTGAGAGGAACGAGGTAACTGTAGTGAAGCACACGAAGACACGTGATTTGTTTTACTGCAATTCCTTACTTATTAAGGTAAGTACATCTATGTTGGAGGGGTGGGCGGTACTAAGACCACCACGCCACAATAGGCCTCACCCTGTTCTCCGATGGATCTCGCCACAAATGGCATGATCGACCTTTCCACTATATGGTACCCTTCGAGGCGCGAACTGATGCCTTTACAACTAGTTCGAGGCACACATCCACAACCAAATTGGAGGATCCTGAGATGACAACAAGCTGCCACAAGAAATACATTCATCAAATAACAAAACGGTATCTAGAAATTCGAATGAAACTCTAGATCAAAGGGCCCTCAAATTAATGAGGGGGAAATTAAGATCTTCTTTGGTGATGATGTAGATCAAGGTCTCCTTTGATTCCCCAAAGATCAAAGCCTTGAGGTGGTTGAAAGTGGAGATCTTGTGGAAAATTGAGTTCAACAGTGTAGAGCTTTTTCGTGATATCCAGGAGGCTCCAAATGAAGATGGGATGGGGTATATGTACCCCCTCCCGAAAATGTGTTGTTAGAGCAAACTGGGGCCAGATCATCCGGCTCAAGTGGGGGCCAGGTAGTCCGGCTGGGAGCAAACATCCGGACTGGAAAGGAATATCCGTGCCAAAATTCCGCCCCCTTTTTACGAGCACGCCTCAAGTCCTTAGAGAAAATCCGTGGGAGGCGGGTAATCTAGCCCCCCAAGAGGGCCGATTATCCGGCTAGGGCACAAGCTCAGGCCCTGGCCGGATTATCGGGGGAATTCTCTGCCCCCTTTTGAGAGTCACGCTGCTGGCTCCTTGGCTGATCTAGCTAGGGGCAGATAATCCGGCCCTAGCCAGGGGCGGATTGCGGTGACCCAGCATACCACTGTATGATGTAGTACACTATAGTTGTTGACATAACACCAATGAAACACCGTTCACTAGTATTACATCCCTCAGAGTGGTACAACAGAAACACAGTAGGTCCAAGACATGACTATAAATTACAACTCGACTCTTCACATAAGATCTAGAGAACACTCTAGGTGAAAGATAGAGAAAGAAACTTCTTACAAAGAAGAACTAGAAATAATAACTCAGAACTATCTTGTAAATAAGACTAGCATCTAAACTAATTGGCTTGCATTTGCTGCTAGTGCAATGCCCTATAGAAGTAGGTTTTATGGCTAGAGAATCTACTCCTATCTACTTAAGCTTTGTCTTCACTTCGGTTGATGTATATGTTGACTTCATTGACTTTATTGAAGAATTTGAGCTGTTGATGATGGTTTCTTTAGCAGGAATTGATGTTCATGTCGTCTTCAACAACTTAAAACCTATCAAGGGTTAAGAATGTACGGTTGAGTACGAGCGTACTCAGCAAGTACACTAAAAAGGAGTGTATGATGCACTATCTCTACAGCCATAGACCAAAGGTCGTAGGCAATGCAGGTTTTTGTAAACATTTCTTCAAACGTTTATTTTATTCTAAAAACTATGTCTGATAGCCTTCACAGTTTGACCAGAACCTTCATGGGGTTCCTTTCCTGCCGAGTTCGTAGCTCCTTCCCAGAACAGGGAGTATCATGTCATAATTCTTACACTCTGCAGAGGTGCGTTACTTTACCCATGAGAGATCAACTCCTTGTTGCACAACATGGCGATCTTTCCCATCCACACTTCCTATGGTGTGGGGCCTAGTAGATGATCCAAGCCAATCACTGCCCTCTCCGCAATCCCGTATGTCTGCATGATCCTTCAGGGCTAACTACACCTCCGTTAAGCCCCCTTTCAGGCAAGCTACAACCCTGATGAGTTCCCGGAGACTCTATGAGCCAGTTATGCCCATGGCAAGATCCATAAAGGTCCGACTATACCTCCGGTAGCCGCTCATAGATAATCTAGATACCAAATCATGGGGCCTAAGGGTGCCCACCCATATGCTGGATCCGCACAAGGAATCAAAGCGTCACGTTAAGGTCATCCTGCCTGCATATGAAAGGAAGAAGATACAACTGACTTCTTGATGGCTTGTGTATTAACAAGCTCGTTGGGGAACCCTAAGAGGAAGGTATGATGAGCACAGCAGCAAGTTTCCCTCAGTTATGAAACCAAGGTTTAATCGAACCAGTAGGAGCAAGGAAACACCCCAAAGGTGTTGCTAGCTGAGCCTTGGCAGGGCGCACTACCGGTGCTAGTAGCAATGTGGAGACCTGCACAACACAACCACAGAACTTTGTCCCCAACTTGCGATGAGGTTGTCAATCTCACCGTGTTTTGCTGAAAACAAAGGATTAAACATATCAAATGGAAGGAAGTAAAAGTTTGCAGAAAGTAAACACAAAGCAGTAAACAATTTGTAGATTGTATGTAAAGAAAAGGACCGGGATCCATAGTTCACTAGAGGTGGCTCTCCTTAAGATAGATAACATGCTGGGTGAACAAATTACAGCGGGGCAATTGACAAACATCTTGACTCCTTTGGAACTTGATTGGGCATTACAACATTATACATAGACCGCCATCCAACTGCATCTATGACTAATAATCCACCTTCAGGTTATCATCCGAACCCCCTCCAGTATTAAGTTGCAAGCAACAGATTATGGCTTAACGAATTGCATGTAATGTAAACAATACGATTGTTCTATGAACAAAGGATTGTTGTTTTCTCCCTAGTAGCAACAGCACATCTAGTACCTTAGAAATTTCTGTCACTTCCCCAGATTACCAGAGGCATGAACCCACTATCGAGCATAAATACTAACTCTTGGAGTTGCTAGCATCTACTTGGCCAAGATAGCTACTAACAACGGAAAGCATGCAAGATCACAAATAACAAAGACATGATAGAATCAATAATCAATCTGAAATAGCATCTCAATATCCATCGGATCCCCACAAACACAACATGAAGAATTACAAATAGATGATCTTGATCATGAACGGAGCTCACAAGATCTAAACATGAAAGCACAAAGGAGGAGAACTAGCCATCTAGCTACTACATGGATCCGTAGTCCAAGGATGAACTACTCACGCATCACACCGGAGGCTTGCATGGTGATGAAGACGGCCTCTAGGGTGAATTCCCCTCTCCGGCAGGGTGCCGGGAAGAGCTTCAGATCCCTCCCGATCTAGGGATGGAGATGACGGCGGCTACAGACTCTTTGGTGGATTTTTGATCGGGTACTTAGGGTTTTCATCCCGAGGGCAATATATAAGCGGAAGGAGAGGCCGCGAGCGTGCTGGGGTCGACCAGACCACCCCCTGGCGTGGGCCAGGCCTGGCCGCGTGGCCAGGTGGTGTGGCCGGCCCCTAGCCCTTCTCCGTCTCGTATTCTGGCATCCGATGACTTTCGGAAAAATAGGCACTTTGGCTTTTGTCCCGTCCAATTCCGAGAATATTCATTTTCTGACTTTCTTGGAACCAAAAACAGCAGGAAACAGGCAGCTCGCACTGTGGCTCTTGTTAATAGGTTAGTCCAAGAAATCATATGAAAATTACTCCAAAGTGCGGACAAAACACAAGAAAGTGGATAAAACCAAGCATGGAACATCAAAAATTATAGATACATTTGCAATGTATCACTTCTCTATCCCATTCCAAATCACATGGTTAACGCGTAATATACGGTGCTAGAATCAGTAGCAACATTGGTTGTTAAGTCCTAGATATTATGTTCCTTTACCACTAGAACTGTATCAATATATTATTACCATTTGGTAAATAATCCATAATCATATTATTATGAAAATGGTGTTTTCTGACCTTTTTGAAATGCAGGTGATGACAACATTTGAGTTACAAACATTTGATAGAAAATAATCAAAGGACATGAGCAAGTTGAGAACTTGCCTTTTGTGATTGCAAGATTATGCACTCACGGTCTACCGGACAACAGAAGATCCAAATATGTAAACAACATCATTGGTTTGGTAAGGACGAATGCTTAAATAAGCAAGATGCAATTATGAATAAGTAATGTAATGCAATTTAATAAACAAGAATCCCCGGAATAATCGTATTTAATCTAGGCTTTGGAGTTTGTGATGAGTTCTTTGGAATGTGTTGCACTTTTATATCAGCTTCACACATGTGCTTCTTGTTAAGGCTCGTGAGAGTGTGTGTGAAGTAATATGTAAATACAACAAATAATATGCAATACTAAACTACTCAAATATGGAATGGCACATAAGAACTGCTTGAATATGATTGTCAATTTATTATATTCTTCACAGAAATGTTTAAGGATTAATTTATTGTTTCTTAAAAGAATAACTTTTGAAGAAAATCTTACTTTACTAAACAAAAGTATTTAATCTATAAGTTAACACCCGTAGGTTTTCCTTCTAGTTATAATTCTCAAAGAAGAAACAATTACTTTGTTTGAATAAGGACTACACTAGTAGTTGAGACTTATCTATCTTGGTCATTATATGGTATTATAATTTGTTCACTTCATAATGTTTATTTAAGGTTAAAGTCAAGTGTTATTCTTTTATAGGATGGTGTTTTCTTCACTTTATAAGTGAATAAAATCACTTACTTATTTTAGAAGTAATGCTTATACCTTTTAAATATGGGACAAAGCATTACTATAATTAATTAATACTTTATTTAGATTCAATTGGATTTTTAGGCTGGTAAGAGAATTAGTAGATATTATCTTGGTGATTTTATAAATGACAAAAGGTTTTTAAGAAAAGTAAGATACACTTAATAGTAATTTTAGGATATACATCTTAAAATGATTAGATCTATTTTTACTTCAGTTGAACATCAATTGAACTTGTTATTCCATTTTTATACTTTAAACAAATAATGGTAAAGGCAATAGTAAAGATTTGTATATTTTAATGAATTAAAATAAAAGAAAAGGGTTTAAATAAGATTTATTACACCTTTACCTTTTATTTTACTTCAATTGTGAAAAAAGAAATTTTTAATGTGTATAATTTATTTTGTGATCATTTAGGTATATTATAAATATTTTTGTGATTTTTAAATAATAAGAGATGATTTTTATAAGTTTTATCACTTTGTAAATAATAAACAAATAATAAATACTTAGTTAATTATCCCAAAAATGTACAAAATAAATTTATAAAGGTATATTTTGTTTTTCTATGAATTTTGATATATTATACTTATTTTTATAAGTTTTTAAAAATAATATATTTATTTAAGATTTATCCTAAATAGATTATTTACTAATAATAACAATTATATTATTCATGTGGCAAATTAAAATATGATAATAGGTTTAGAATATAGAGTTTATTTTGATATATAATATATATATTTCTGAATTATAAAACAAAAGATAATCAATTTCTAATTTTTAATCATTTTTAAAATTCCTGAAATTTATTTATATTTAAACTTATATTGTTTTATTTGATTACTTAAACAGAAAACCCTTTTTATACCCGGGCCTAATCTAGACCCAGCCACTGACCAGTGGGACCTATGCCATGTCATTACCCAGGGATTTATTATTATCGAAAATATTATTAGGATTTATAAACGAATTAATAAAAATATGCGGATGACATCAGCGTGGAGTCACGCTGACATCACCCGAGGCTGATACTCCAGATCGATGATCGATCTTGCGATCCGCAGCGCGTGAGCAAGCGGGAGCGGGCGCGCTAGACTCGCCTCACTACGGGCGACCTTAGAGTGGCGGTGCCACTACATTTGGATGGCCGGAGCAACGCCAACAACAGCGACCAACAGCGGAGAGCGGTGGTGCGCGGTGCTAACAAGCTACTGAATGCGAGCAAGCAAGGCGAGACTACCAGGAGGTTCAACTGCTCACCAGGAAGCTTACAGTGAGGACGCGGAGGTGAATCGTGATCGGAATCGACCATGGCAGCGGTGACCGGAGTCGGGGAAGGAGGTCTCGATTCCGGCACTATGGATCACCCCGGCAAGCGTTCTTTGGTGGGAAGGTTGAAGACGAGGTGGCGGAGCTGGTGGTACCTTCAATCGAGCGTCAGAAGGTCTTGAACAACGGCGCGGCGCGACGGCCGAATGGCTAGGTCTCGGTTCGAGTTGGGAATAAGAGAGAGAGCACCAAGGGAAGGAAGAGAGGATGAGGACGAATGAGAGACGCCTCAGTGTTGTTCTTATCCTCGACCAGGATCTTGGCGGGTATCGCAGCGCCAAGGCAGCGCATCGGGCGGTGGAGGAAGCCCCAGCGAGCTCCTTCGCTATCAGTCGCGAGGAAGAAGAAAAGAAAGAAACGCGAAGAAATATGGGCTGGTCTTGGGCCACACATGGGCTAGGTGGGATGCAGCCGAGCGATGGAAATTGACTGCTGCAACTCGCGAGCGTCGGTTAGGCGAGAAACTTCTCTAGGCCATGGGCCAGTTCTTCACTCTGCCATTTTCCCTTTTTTCTAATTCTCTTGTTTGTTCTGTTTTATATTTCTTTATCTATTTAAAGTTTAAATTTAGTTGGTAATACTTTGTGAATATGTACTGAATATTTATATATATATATTTGTATCGTTGGACTTCTATTTTTTGGTATTTACACTAATCATGATTATATAAAGGATTATTTTCATTAGAAAATATTAATCGAGAATAAGGTTTTAGATATTACTTCTCATATAAAGACCTTATAAAATAATCTTACCTCCACTAAATGAATGTAAGGGTAATGGTTTAAAATGGTTAATGATTTAATGTTGTATATAGAATCTTATTAATACTTAACCTCATAACGGAATTATATAAATATACATTATAAGGTATTAAACCTTATGGTTTATAATATGATGA
This sequence comes from Avena eriantha, assembly GCA_910589775.1. Classification (NCBI taxonomy): domain Eukaryota; kingdom Viridiplantae; phylum Streptophyta; class Magnoliopsida; order Poales; family Poaceae; genus Avena; species Avena eriantha. The sequence goes on along the minus strand of OU342740.1, from coordinate 405,929,526 downwards.
TTTGAGTTTCATGGTTCTTCATATTTGGTGATTTCTTTTATTAAAATTCTACTTGGTTTGTAGTGTCTAGGATTATCATAAAACAATCTTGGTTAAGTCATTATGCCTGCATATCAATCATCAATGAGGAACTGAAAATGTTCATTTCCAAATAATGGACATGAGTTTTGGGAAGGTTTAATAGATTCATTAATGGAGGAATGAAGATATTCATTTACAGATAGCTATTATGGGTTTGAAGAATAGTTAATGAACTCACATTCTATTATGGGTATGGGTGAATATTAAGAGCTAGGATTATTTGCCTTCATGTTTTGTGGCCATGCATCATAACTCAACTTAAAGGGAGCTATTGAGATTTCTTTACTAAAGTGATATTGATGGTATATGAGACTAGGTCTTTATTAGGGTTTAAGACATTCCATTTCTAAATTACCTATGAGGAATCCATCACTGTAGCTATTACTAACTCCATCCATTAACTGCTTTATATTCACCTTGCATCTACTTCTAAGGCTTGCAAGATTACAATTCTCTCTATATCACATGTGATATCAATCCTCTAGAATAAGTACGGTACTACTCTCCATAATACAAGTTTGTTCTTGTATTAGCTTGGTTAAAGTACTATGCATCCAGCTACTCCATTCAACTCATATTATATACAACATCAAACTCTAGCTTGACTTCTCATGATCAAGCTAGATGATTCAGCTTACTAGGGTTTTGCCTAATGTGGTATTCACACAACTCTTCTTCATCAGCTGGTTATCTATTCTTAAGTGACTTGAGAATAATGGCCATCATCCTTTAATCATGATAAGCTTAGGTTTCTAATTGTCTGATCAAGATCTATACTCAACTAAGTAGTAAACTTGTATTGGTCTCTCTATAGGCTTATATTGTTAAGGAAATTTACTTTAAGTTTATACCTACTTGGCTTAACAAGATTACTATTGGATACTCTAATACTACTAGCTTTCTCATAGCTTCTAAATTACTAGCTTACCTCTTGGGTTTAGGTAGTTCTTCTAGTAAACTCAAGAGTGAGTTAACTCCTCCAACATCAAATGGTTTGATCACCACTAGGATCTCATTCCATTGATGATGGCACACTCTACCATAACTAGTTCCTTCTTCTTATTAACTTACTTAAGGTCTTTATAAGGTTAATATAATCGGTCAAAGCTAAAAGTCAATATGTGCTAGATCAAGAATTGATCACTCAACACTGAGGATCACCTGACACTAGGACTTGGTTAAATAGGAATGTCACCTCTTAATATCATATTAGGAGTATATCCTAGATGGTATTTGCTTGACTTCCTTTTCTACTCTATTCATAATAAGAGTTGGTGTTTAGAAACTACCATGATTCTCATGGTAGGAATAACTATGGCAAGCAAGTGTTTCAAGATTTAGTTATAGAGTTTCTCTACTTAAGTTATATACTTAACTTGGTATTCAGGATTTGTGGTAGATAATACCTTGATATCATCTTTAGAATATTAAGTATTCATCCTTGAGTTGTTGTATGGAATACCATGTAATGATCCCTAGAAGGTCAAGTACTCCTTCTTAAGTAGTGTGTTGTGACTTAGTTTTATTACATTTGATCTACCCTTAGATCAAATTATATTACCCAAAGATAAGGTTTTAGCAAAGGTCATATTGAAACTTATCACAATCAACTTGATGATCTACTTCAATTCCACCAAGTTAAGAGAAGCTTCAATCTCTTTGACAAGTTTTATTTAAAAGTGCGAAAATTATCTGGATTTTCTATGCATGAATGCAATGCACATACCTTATCTCAGCTTATTTCTAAGCTCTAATGCTGGGATGTTACAAACTCTCCCCCTTATAATAAACTTCTTCCCCGAAGTTCATACTCTCTTACGTTTGGAATGAGGTATTGGCTTGTATTGATCATGACCCTTCCTAACTCCATTGTGATCACAAATGGGAATAATTGTGGTATCTCGTATCAAGATCTTTTTCCTTGAATCCTCTTCATACTTGATAGTATCCACTATCGTTTCTAATTTATCCTAGGTTTTCTCTCACTATAATTTCTTGGATTATGTCCTTACCGTCCTATTTAGAATTGGTTGTGGACGCATTTTGTCCATTCCAATAAGTTTTTTCTACTACTATACACTAAACTATTCTAGTAGGCTCTACTCCTTCTTAAGGACAACTTACTAGCTATTTCCCATTTATAACTAGTCCACTAGGTTTAAGATGTTATGTCTACTTCGATCATTTATCCGGACATACTCTCAGAAATACTTTATAATGATGACTTATTCTAACCTTATGAGAATAAGGCTTAATCTCATCGTAACTTTGTACTTCTTCTCCAACCTTTAGTCAAAAAGTTAGACAACAACACTTCAATGTTTATTTTTTACTCTCCCCCTTGGGGTTTCCTAATGGTCTTTAACCTTCATGTATAATATCCATTAACTCAATAATAAGGATATTGGTCCCCATCTAACATATACCTTACCTATATAAGATCTCACGAAAGAATCTACGGTATACCCACACAGTTGTGGATCTCCGAAATGAATCTTTCAACATTAGTTGTCTTACATTTATCTTCTTAGACATTATTTCTCACCAGTAAATCCGATGTCGCGAAAATGTCTCGAAAGCCGTTCGCTTAAATTCGATACTTCTTTATGTCTTTCTTAACTTAGGCCAAGTTTTATGCTCTTTAAATTATACAAAGATGACCTGGTTCTGGATGTACTACGGATACCAGCTGCGGATCCTCCTAGGTGTATGGATTACCCTATAGGTTCTGGATGTACTACTGGCATTCTCTCCGAGTTGTCAGAGCTTGAATACCAGTTTTGTTTCAAAACTTCTTCTTTGTGCCCTTTCATGTTACTTCCATGAACTTGGTACAACTACTTCATTAGCTCCTTCGCAAGACCATCTATTTTGAGTGAACTTAAGTTCATTCCTTTATGTTGCTCCACACCTTTTCCTCACTAATATTCCTTCTTGTTGCCAACTAATAATAAGTTGGGATTCATCCATCCTTCAAAATAGTGCCGATACTCCTTATAATTGGCTGCACTCTTCATGTAAGCCTTCATCTTGATCTTCGGAGCTCGTCACTCCCTTACAGGAATTCCCTTTTCTATCTTGGTCTATAACATCAAGTAATAACTTGATGATGCAACACGCATTTGCACACCAAGTCAAACTTCATGTACAGATCTAGTCAATCAAGAAGATCCAAGAAAAAATCAAGAAATTCAAATATGGTACATATAACACACATTATTCTTAGCCCGGAATATAGTAGTTGAGTAAAACATCTCTAGAATTCAGGCTTAGTTGTGTAATATATGACGCCTCCTAGTATAGGTTTACATCGTGATACTTAGCACTTACGGGTTTAACTACTCTTTGTCTCAATAATTACCTAGATTGCTCAACTGCACTTGGATAATTTTGAGCAAAGTGGTCTCACTTTGGTTCTGACTAACCTCTTACCTTTCTTTCGAGACTACTAAAGATTACAAATTTTCCATTCTATCGTAGACTATCCTCACATGATCTCTCAAAACCACTAACAAAATTGTAGTTACTACCTTAATCCAAAAATTATCGTAATATTATAATACATATGACTTCTATCATAGACCTACACTGTTCTTTACTTACTATTATTACAATATTTGTTACTGAGTACTAATCCTAATTAAAAACTTAGCATGGTCTCGGAGCTAATCTCACCATGATGCCTCTTCTTTTAATCTTACTATTGTTGATTCTTAACAAAATTCTATTCCATCATATGGAATTCTCAAGTGAATGCCACATGATTTACTTCCAATTATATCTATACATACTCTAATGGTCTACCCGATGTGGTATAATGGTATCAACTAATGATAAGGTTCTGCTACTTCGTAGGGATTCTAACTATAGACTCCATCACTAATACTACTCCACATGATGTCCTAATCCTAGTCGTAATCTTCTTTGACATTTTAACTTACTTAAGATATCTTAGTGATATTATACCTATTTAGAGCTACACTAGAATGACATTTCTCTAGAGAATACATATAACTAATCCTTAAGAAAGATGATAAAAACATCCAACTTAAGTATGACAAGGTTTATCCTCAAGTGGATATCCATCACAAGTCTTGGTTTAGATAAGATGGCTCCTATAGTCACTATCCAACCTAACGATCTCCTAAAAGGTTTTAATCCTAAGGTCAAAGCATATGCTCTAATACCAGCTGCGGTGACCCAGCATACCACTGCATGATGTAGTACACTATAGTCGTTGACATAACACCAATGAAACACCGTTCACTAGTATTACATCCCTAAAAGTGTACAACATAAACACAGCAGGTCCAAGACATGACTATAGATTACAACTCGACTCTTTACATAAGATCCAGAGAACACTCTAGTTGAAAGAGAGGGAAAGAAACTTCTTACAAAAAAGAACTATAAATAATAACTCAGAACTATCTTGTAACTAAGACTAGCATCTAAACTAATTGGCTTGCATTTGCTACTAGTGCAATGCTCTATAGAAGTAGGTTTTATGGCTAGAGAATCTACTCCTATCTACTTAAGAACTTTCTCTTCACTTCGGTTGATGTATATGTTGACTTCATTGACTTTATTGAAGAACTTGAGCTGTCGATGATGGTTTCTTGAGCAGGAATTGATGTTGACGTCGTCTTCAACAGCTTAGAACCTAGCAAGGGTTAAGAAGGTACGGTTGAGTACGAGCGTACTCAACAAGTTCACTAAAAAAGAGTATATGATGCACTATCTCTATAGCCACAAACCAAAGGTCGTAGGCAATGCAGGTTTTCGCAAACATTTCTTCAAAGGTTGCTTTTATTCTGAAAACTATGTCCCATAGCCTTCACAGGTTGAACAGAACCTTCGTGGGGTTCCTTTCCTACCATGTTCGTAGCTCCTTCCCGGAACAAGGAGTAACATATCACAATTTTTACACTCTATAGAGGTGCGTTACTTTACCCATGAGAGATCAACTCCTTGTTGCACAACCGGGCGATCTTTCCCGTCCACACTTCCTATGGTGTGGGGCCCAGTAGATGATCCAAGCCAATCACTGCCCTCTCTATGATCCAGTATGTCTACACGATCCTTCGGGGCTGACTACACCTCCATTAAGCCCCCTGTCGGGCAAGATACAACCCTGATAAGTTCCCGAAGACTCTATGAGCCGGTGTGCCCCTGGCAAGCTTCATAAAGGTCTGACTATACCTCCGACAACTGCTCATAGATAATCTGGATACCAAAATCGTGGGGCCTAAGGGTGCCCACCCATATGCTGGATCCGCACAAGGAATCACAGCGTCACGTTAGGGTCATCTTGCCTACATATGAAAGGAAGAAGATACAGCTGACTTCTCTGTCCCATTCCAAATCTCATGGTTAACGCGTAATATACAGTGCTAGAATCACTGGCGACATTGATTGTTAAGTCCTAGATATTATGTTCCTTTACCACTAGAACTGTATCAATAGATTACTACCATTTGGTAAATAATCCATAATAATATTATTATGAAAATGGTGTTTTGACCTTTTTGAAATGCAGGTGATGACAATATTTGAGTTACAAACATTTGATAGAAAATAATCAAAGGACATGAGCAAGTTGTGAACTTGACTTTTGTGATTGCAAGATTATGCACTCACGGTCTTCCGGACAATAGAAGATCCAAATTCTATAAACAGCATCATTGGTCCAGTAAGGACGAATGTTTAAAGAAGCAAGAGGCAATTATGCATAAGTAATGTAATGCAATTTGATAAACAAGAATCCCCGGAATAATCATATTTAATCTAGGGTTTGGAGTTTGTGATTAGTTCTTTGGAATGTGTTGCACTTTTATATCAGCTTCACACATGTGCTTCTTGTTAAGGCTCGTGAGAGTGTGTGTGAAGTAATATGTAAATACAACAAATAGTATGGAATACTAAACTACTCAAATATGGAATGGCACATAAGAACTGCTTGAATAGGATTGTCAATTTATTATATTCTTCACAGAAATGTTTAAGGATTAATTTATTGTTTCTTAAAAGAATAACTTTTGAAGAAAATCTTACTTTACTAAACAAAAGTATTTAATCTATAAGTTAACACTCCTCGGTTTTCCTTCTAGTTATAATTCTCAAAGAAGAAAGAATTACTTTGTTTGAATAAGGACTACACTAGTAGTTGAGACTTATCTATCTTGGTCATTATATGGTATTATAATTTATTCACTTCATAATGTTTCTTTAAGGGTTGAAGTCAAGTGTTATTTCTTTTATAGGATGGTGTTTTCTTCACTTTATAAGTGAATAAAATCACTTGCTTATTTTAGAAGTGATGCTTATACCTTTTAAATATGGGACAAAGCATTTCTTTAATTAATTAATACTTTATTTAGATTCAATTGGATGTTTAGGCTGGTAAGAGAATTAGTAGATATTATCTTGGTGATTTTATAAATGAGAAAATCTTTTTAAGAAAATTAAGATACACTTAATAGTAATTTTAGGATATACATCTTAAAATGATTAGATCTAATTTTACTTCACTTGAACATCAATTGAACTTGTTATTACATTTTAAGACTTCAAACAAATAATGTTAAAGGCAACAATAAAGATTTATATATTTTTAATGAATTAAAATAAAATAAAAGGGTTCAAATAAGATTTATTAGACCTTTACATTTTATTTTAATTTAATTATGAAAAGGTAAATTTTTAATGTGTATAATTTATTTTTGTGATCATTTAGGTATATTATAAATATTTCGTGATTTTTAAATAATAATATATGATTTTTATAAGTTTTATCACTTTGTAAATACTAAACAAATAATAAATACTTAGTTAATTATCAAAAATGTACAAAATAAATTTATAAAGGTATATTTTGTTTTTCTATGAATTTTGATATATTATACTTATTTTTATAAGTTTTTAAAAATAATATATTTATTTAAGATTTATCCCAAATAGATTATTTACTAATAATAACTATTATATTATTTATGTCGAAGAATTAAATATGATAATAGGTTTAGAATATACAGTTTATTTTCCTAAACATTTTGATATATAATATATATTTTTCTGAATTATATAACAAAAGATATTCAATTTCTAAGTTTTAATCATTTTTTAAAATTCCTAAAATTTATTTATATTTAAACTTATATTATTTTATTTGATTACTTAAACTGAAAACCCTTTTTATACCTGGACCTAATCTAGACCCAGCCACTAACTAGTGGGACCTATGCCATGTCATTACCCAGCGATTTATTTATTATCGAAAATATTATTAGGATTTATAAACAAATTAATAAAAATATGTGGATGACATCAGTGTGATGTCACACTGACATCACCCGATGCCAATACTCCAGATTGATGATCGATCTTGCAATCAGCAGCGCGCGAGCGAGCGGGAGTGGGCGCACTAGACTCGCCTCACTGCGGGCGACCTTGGAGTGGCGGCGCCGCTGCATTTGGATGGCTGGAGCAACGCCAACAATGGCGAGCGGTGGTGCGCGGTGCTAACGAGCTACCGGATGCGAGTTGGGAATAAGAGAGAGAGCACCAGGGGAAGGAAGAGAGGATGTGGACAAATGAGAGACGCCTCGGTGTCATTCTTATCCTTGACCAGGATGGTGGCGGGCATCGCAGCGCCAAGGAAGCGCATCGGGCAGCGGAGGAAGCCCTAGCGAGCCTCGGTGTTGTATATAAAATCTTATTAATACTTAACCTCATAAAGGAATTATATAAATATACATTATAAGGTATTAAACCTTATGGTTTATAATATGATGAGTTGAGTTTCATGGTTCTGCATATTTGGCGATTTCTCTTATTCAAATTCTACTTGATTTGTAGTGTTTAGGATTATCATAAAACAATCTTGGTTAAGTCATTATGCCTGAATATCAATCATCAATTAGGAACTAAAAATGTTCATTTCCAAATAATGGACATGGTTTTGGGAAGGTTTAATAGATTCATTAATGGAGGAATGAAGATATTCATTTACAGATAGCTATTATGGGTTTGAAGAATAGTTAATGAACTCACATTCTATTATGGGTATGGGTGAAGATTAAGAGCTAGGATTATTTGCCTTCATGTTTTGTGGCCATGAATCATAACTCAACTTAAAGGGAGCTATTGAGATTGCTTTACTAAAGTGATCTTGATGGTATATGAGACTAGGTCTTTATTACGGTTTAAGACATTCCATTTCTAAATTACCTCTGACGAATCCATCACTGTAGCTATTACTAACTCCATCCATTAACTCCTTTATATTCACCTTGCATCTGCTTCTAAGGCGTGCAAGATTACAATTCTCTCTATATCATAGGTGATATCAATCCTCTAGAATAAGTATGGTACTACTCTCCATAATACAAGTTTATTCTTGTATTAGCTTGGTTAAAGTACTATCCCTCCAACTACACCATTCAACTCATATTATATACTCCATCAAACTCTAGCTTGACTTCTCATGATCAAGCTAGATGATTCAGCTTACTAGGGTTTTGCTTAATGTGGTATTCTCACAACTCCTCTTCATCAGCTGGTCATCTATTCTTAAGTGACCCGAGAATAATGAACACCATCCTTTAATCATGCTAAGCTTAGGTTTCTAATTGTCTGATCAAGATCTATACTCAACTAAGTAGTAAACTTGTACTGGTCTCTCTATAGGCTTATCTTGTTAAGGAAATTTACTTTAAGTTTATACCTACTTGGATTAACAAGATTACTATTGGATACTCTAATACTACTAGCTTTCTCATAGCTTCTCAATTACTAGCTTAACTCTTGGTTTTAGGTACTTCTTCTAGTTAAATCAAGAGTGAGTTAACTCCTCCAACATCAAATGGTTTGATCACCACTAAGGATCTCATTACATTGATGATGGCACACTCTACCGTAACTAGTTCCTTCTTCTTATTAACTTACTTAAGGTCTTTAGAAGGTTAATATAATCAGCTAAAGCTAAAAGTAAATATGTGCTAGATCAAGAATTGATCACTCAACACTGAGGATCACTTGACGCTAGGACTTGGTTAAAAAGGAATGTCACCTCTGAATATCATATTAGGAGTATATGCTGGATGGTCTTGGCTTGACTTCCTTTTCTACTCTATTCATAATAAGAGTTGGTGTTTAGAAACTACCATGATTCTCATGGTAGTAATAACTATGGCAAGCAAGTGTTTCAAGATTTAGTTATAGAGTTTCTCTACTTAAGTTATATACTTAACTTGGTATTTAGGATTTGTGGTAGATAATACTTTGATATCATCTTTAGAATATTAAGTATTCATCCTTGAGTTGGTGTATGGAATACCATGTAATGATCTTTAGAAGGTCAAGTACTCCTTATTAAGTAGTGTGTTGTGACTTAGTTTTATTACAGTTGATCTACCCTTAGATCAAATTATATTACCCAAAGATAAGGTTTTAGCAAAGGTCATATTGAAACTTATCGCAATCAACTTGATGATCTACTTCATTTCCACCAAGTTAAGAGAATTTTCAATCTCTTTGACAAGTTTTATTGAAAAGCGCGAAAATTATCTGGATTTTCTATGCATGAATGCAATGCACACACCTTATCTCAGCTTATTTCTAAGCTCTAATGTTGGGATGTTACACGGATAATCCACCCCCAGATCCTTTGATTTACTTCATTTGACAAGATCTTTTTGGGGAGTAGAATCTGCAACACTCAATGCACCATTAAATTGTCCTTGGTATAGTTATCTTACACATAAAACTCTAGGAATCATGAAATGTTCTTTCAACTAGAACACCAAGATGGAGCGGTGCTCGCCTCGCACCACCGAAAGGAGAAGGCGGAGATGAGGAGCTGGTCACAGCGTGTCATTTCGTTGCACAGCTGTCAAGCGAGCAGCCTTGCAGGAGGCCGTCATCCGGAGGTCGCGCTACGACGACGCCGGACCATCGCGCCACACCGAGCAAGGCGGCGATAGCGAGGTCCCCGACAACGCCGAGCAGTGGATGGCGGCGCCGGGCACCGCCGACATAGCGCATGACGACAAGCAACTTTATTGATCGCCCCCGTCATAGGGAGTAGGCCAGGACAACATGGAGGTTTTTGGATCTCCGCCGTCGTAATTTGGGTCGTTGTAATCATTGGCATAGTTAATTAATGAAGTAGTCTTTATTAGCAATGAGTGTGCCACTTTCATGTGGGGCCGCTCAGCCGATGCACGGACAAATTTGACGTGCCATGTCCGCGACTCGTCTGCGGCGACTTATTCCCGACGCATTTTTGGGTGAGGAACGGGTCGGCAGGACACACGTGGTCGAATGGATCGTGCCGCTCAGGTGGGTTTTCCTCTGACGCACCGCGCGGACCAATTAGGACAGCTTGTGGTCGAATGGGTTGACCCGGTGGAGATGCCCTTAACCAGTAGGGTTGCGACCGACAATCCACATAATCCCGTGAAAGCAAAATTTAGTTTAAACTACACTAATTTTATTATAAAAAGGTTAAATAGACTAACAAATCTTGCTAGAAAGAGTGTAGGATCGGATGCCGCTTTACACCCCTATTCGCCGAAAAAACAGCCATCCATGTTCTTTATTTGCTTCTGCCAGTTGTAGTTTTTTTGAAGCAACGGAGCATCCCAAAAGGGGCTAGAGCCTTTATTAGTTATAACAGTGGGTGTATAGTGATATTACAAAGAACCCCGTAAAGACAAAAAAATAGTACATGGATCCCTGACATTTGTAGATAGGACCTTGCTAAAAGATTGTAATTACAAACTAGTCATATATCTTCCGCACTGTGGAGCAGAGCGAGGCGAGCACTGCAACCGAGAACAACGATGGGGACAAGACCACTTGTCACCGGCCCGGCGAAGCCCTCAGCGCCCAACCTCGAGAAGCGCCTCCCAATTGAGGTAGAGGATATGCCGAAGCTCACTGGCTTGGAGAAGGCCATCCTGGCCATGAGGATCTACGTCCTCGTGGACAACGAGGAGATGCTCCAGGAAAAAGAGGCTCTTGAGCTCCTGAGCCCATCCGGCGAAATCTTGACTCTACTACCACTTAACCCATCCCCACAGATCGAGAAGGAGAGAGGAATCAGAGCAAGAAGAGAAGCCAAAGTGGAAGAGGCACACCAACATCGCGCCAGATAAAGCGTCTCACCATCGAACCCAAGGAACCTGCCACGGACCTAGGGAGATGAGCGAAGAGGATGACGATGGCAGTGTACCGGGTGGATCTTATTGCAGGGGCGAGTGGTGGTCTTCTCCACCGCAGCCTTTAGCTCTCCCCCATGAGAGCACCACCGCGGAGACAAGAGAGACCACATCGAGCCAGAGGAGATCCAGCGTCTCCAGCTCGAAGCACCCGATGCGTGCCTTATTTAGAGGGATGCACACCCTCATCCAGCTCTTCTGGACCACCGTTTGCCACCAGCGGGGCGCATCGGAGAAGATGAGGAACGAAGCCCCGTGGATCCAGCCACCGAGATCCACTGTCCGACCCTCAGTCGCTACAAGGGGACAAATCACTAGGAACAAATCAACTAGAACTATTACTAGGGAGAGAGGAGGCCAACCACCGACTCCATCTCCACATCAGTCGCCATGGCTACCAGAGAGGAGAGAGGAGAGGGGCGGAAGTGGCAGTCGGGGGTCAACTCTCAAAGGAGGTCGGGAGAGGTTGCTCTGGCTTCGTTTGCCAGTTGTAGTTGGAAGTTGGAACAACAAACAGGCAAGGCGTACGTGGAGCAAAATTCGAGGTTAGATGGTGAGTCGCTTTGCTCGTTGATAGTGGTGGAGCTTTAGCTAGACACTGGATAGGCTAAACATGGGGATTAGATAAGAGCTGCTACCTTGTCGGTGGGTGTTGTGCTTGTTAAGACTAATCACGTTGTGAGTAACTTAGCTAACAACATGCATTAATAATTAATAAAAAAAGAGATGCTAGTTAACATAACATCGCACATACTAAGAGTCCAAGACCATGTGAGTCTATAACCTTATTAATTAGGCCGTGCATGACACTATGCAGATTTTATTACCTACTATAAATATAGTAACATAAACTAGTAACGTGTGCAATTTACTGTTCTAACTTATTTAGCAGTATGACCTGCCTAAATGGGATTACTGTGTGTACAAGATGTGGGCCCCGTTAGTTGACTTCACCGTTTTTTTATCACAGACTACTTTTTTTTGAATAGGAGAGCCCTGGAAGGGGCCGGAAGCCTTTCATTAAAACAAGACGGTGGAGATACATATTTTTACGCAGGACCCTAAATAATAGGAAAAAACAACCGGGTTCAAATGCTTTACAAAGAGAACCCTACAACAATACAGGAGAAAGTAATCGGGTCCTCCTTCCAACTCATCTCTGCAACTACTAGGCCTCGCAATGGAGGTTGAAGATTCGCTGGACTTCGCCGGCAAGCTTGAGGGCCTCGATTTGGACAGGATAATCGGCTGGCTAACTGCCTCCGATTTGGAACTACAGAATATGTTGGCTTCACTACTCCATGGTTGAACGTCGCCGCTGCAACTTAGAGAGCCTTCCCTTTCCATCACAACCACTACGCCCAGGAAGAGAAGACACACCGAAGAACAACAGCAATGAGCAGCCAGGATTTGTCAACCCCGTGCAAAGAAACCAAGCTCCCTCCTCAGAACTCCTACCCGAGATGAGGAGAAGAAACCGTAGAAGATGCTGCAGCAACAAACCCAACAAACACCCTCCCCCAAAGGAGAGAGCAACAACCACCAGATATAAGAAGGGGATTGTGCCGCACCGCTCCGCCTCCTCTCGCTACCAAGGCCGGCCAAGGGGGAAATAGGGACACCAATCACCACGCCGCTCCTCCTCGCCACCATGGCTGGCCAGGAGCACCGCTGCAACTGCACCTCCTCCGCAACCAAGGCGATGAAGGCGCTTATTGGGGATGGACCAATGGAACACCATCTGCTCTATTCCACCATGTAAGCAGAGCAATAACACCCACAATCGCTCGTCCAGCGCCGCGCCACAACACCAGAAGGGAAAAGCACCCCTGCATACCTCCTGATCTTGCCGTCGTCGAGCTCCCCTTCTCCTCCCCTCGCCTCCACGGCTGGCTAGGAGTAGAAGAAGAAGCATCACCAGGCTCCAGATCAAGAGGAAGCAGCAGCATGCCTTATTTGCGGAGATTGTCAGGACAGAAGACATCAGTGTTTGCTCCAACCGCTAGAGCAAAAAGCCAGCGCATCCTTGACTCGAACTGCTCGAGATCTGGCCATGAGAACCCGAAACCCTACTCCAATCTATCGGTTGCACGCCAAAACAACTACTCCAACCCCTACAAACTACTCCAGCGCCTTTCCTCCACCATCTCCGGCCGGCAGTGCCGTCGGGGAGGGCTCGGGATCGTCCGGCCAAGTACGCCGACGGAGGACTCTCAAGGAGAGAGAAGGGGGGAGACGGCTCTCTTTTCTCCTTTATTACAGACTACATTATGTGACATAAAAGTGTGCCCACAGTTTTGATCTCATACCACCCAGGCACCCACTGTAAGGGCATCATTATGTGCACGCAATTAGGGTAAGTTTTTATAGCAAGTTGAATCATGCACGTAGTACTACATTTAGGTTTGCAACCAAATTCGATTACAAAGTCATAGCGAATGCCTCTCGAGACAAAAAAAAAAGTCATCCTCGATAGAAGAACCCCAGCCGATAGACAAGTCGCTTGAAATACTTTCTTATTATTCGCACAACAGAAAAGTAGTAGGCACGAAAAAGATCGACCGGTTAATCGAATATTCCTCAACATTCAAATGGATATGACTTTGAATATCAAACTTCAAAATTTTATAAAACATTACCTTTTTAGCATAATTATATTTTTTCAGATTTATTTTTAAATAGTAAACGTGATTTTTGTGGAGATCTTAATGTAGCTTGGTTTCTAGATACTACCTCTGTTTGAGATTATAAGGCTGGTCCTAGTGATAGTATCATAGCTAGTATCATTCATGCCATGCTGGGAAAAATCTAATGTGGCACAACAATTAATAAAGAAAAGAGATGGTTAGAGTATCATAGGTAGATACCGTATCATAACACGTAAAACTAGAAAATGTTCATGCAAATAAATCTTGTACACAAATTTGCATTGAGATTCTACAAATCATTAAATATAGTACTAGTATGATACTATCGTATGATACCATGCACTATGGAGATAGTATACACTAGCATATGCATGATACTAGTAGTATGATACTACCACTATGATCAGCCTAAGGCTAGAGAGTTTTTTATATTGTTAGAGATTATAAGTCCTACCTCATTTATTAGTATCTCTCGTCTAATTCATGTTCTTTTTTTCTGCTATCTTCTCTCATGAATGTAAAACTATTGGTGCATTCATAGATTAATGAGAGAGAGTTATGGAGTATCTTGGTCCTAGCAACTTTGCCCTTAGGACTAATAATCCCAAATAGAGGTAGTATATTTTAACCTTTTTTTATAAAATTCCACCAATCTATTAATAATCATCAACAACAATAGAAAGAAACCCAATAGTAATAAAAATTACAAGTAGGTCAATGGACCACCTAGCGACAACTACAAACACTAGCACGAGCCAAAAGCGCGTCGTAATCCTCGCCCCTCCATCACCGGAGCTGGAAAAACATTGTCATAGTAGAATTTGTTGTAGTAGACATACGGGAAGTCGTCGTGCTAAGGCCACAAACGACCAGCACACTAGAGCAGCAACCATCGTCAATGATGACAACGATAGATCGGAAGAGACTGACCTCAAAACAATACTGACAGAATCCCAAGAGATCCGCCGGAAAAATGACTCCACGCGCCCTTCGTCGGTGCTAGATGCACCACCAGGGCCACGATAGAGTGGGGAGAACCTTATTCTGACTTCAGGATGCAACTATCGCCTCAACATCCTGAAGAAAACACTAAAAACAGGGTAATCAAATAACAAAAAACCTCCCACCGGCATGAGGTCGTGGTCCGCCACACATCCAAGGCCCTAGGGCCGCCGTAGGCGGAGGGGTGCAGAACCCTAGATGGGTTTTCTCTCCTCCTCCCCTGGCGGTTGTAGGTACCGGTTCGGTCTATGTGAGATACTCTCTCCGTTTCAAAATATAAGATATTTTAGATTTGTGAACCGAATGTATCTAGGCATTTTTAGTGTTTAGGTTCACTATGAACTATACGCTAAGAGACATCTAGATATATTTGCTTCACAGAGCTAAAACATCTTATACTTTAAAATGGAGCGAGTATATTCTAACCTTTATTTGGAGTGGAGAAATAAAGCAAGAAAAGAGGGACAAGTGGAAGGGAAATTACAAGCGAGCGAGATTAGCGTAAGGAAACACAGAGATCAGAGATCTATGGGTGTGGCGCTCGCAGGTTTGCCCCTTCGGATTTTAAAACGATGGCAGAAATCTCAATGCAAAGGAAGCAATCAATTTGGGTCGGACGTGGCCGGGGCTAGAAGACAACAACACGTGCGGTTTGGCCCACCGTGCCAACACGTCAAACAACGGGAGCTTTCTGACGTTGAAGCAAACACTATTTACTTGAAGCCAGTTGTAATTAATAGAGCGAATATCAAAGAGTGCAAACTAATCCAATAGTGACCGACTATCGTGCAAAATTAACGAGATTGTTTTGCAAAAAAAACCGATAAGGTTACGAGATTGAAAGCGTCGTCTTTGGCGATCCTAGGTGTCCTGTATGCTATTGTGATTCTTCACTAACAAGATAGACTTATATAAAGGTCGATCTACCAAAAGCCCGGCAGTAACCCGTAGCAATCGCACGGGTTTTCAGCTAGTAATGAATAATTATATCATCGTCGGTGCAAACACGGTGTGCCCCTTCGACCATCTCTAAGAACATCTCCACTCGTCTTCCCATACGGGTTCGGCGCGGCTCGATTTTAGTCCGTATGGGGGCGCCGGACTGGTTCACGATTTGAGGCGGCTTTCAGTCGTATAGCCATAACAATACGAAAAGTTTTATTCGGCGATTTATTATTACACGAAAACTAAAACTAGTCATAATCCTGCTTAGGCCTATAGTACACGGCTTCGGGGTCCTCGGCGTCCTCGTCGTCGTAGTCGCTTGGCGCGCGCGGCTGCAACCTGAGTCCTTCTGCGGTTTGATGCGGGTAGCGTAGGCCGTCGATTAGCGTAGACCGGCTGCCGCACTTGTTGCAGCAGGCTATCGAGCCGTCCTCGGCGCGATCTAAAGAAGCGTGCATGGTCGCGTGCTGGCCCGAGAACTCCTCCGGGTCGCCCGTGCGCCCAAGCTAGCGCGCCGCCATAGCGTATTCCGGTGAGACCTGCCACTCCGACCTCGGAGGCTGGCCACCCAGAGGTGGGGTGCCCCGACTAGCGACACAAGCGCTGCTACCGCCTCTGCTGGAGCTCCGCGGAGGCTGAAAATGCGGGTACCACAGGCGATGGTGATCTCCTTTAGCGATGTGGCACATCACACCAACGAGCGTCCAGTTCGACCACCATAGTCGTCTGCCGGCTTTGTTGTGGTTGACCGGAGGAGGGCCGTCGCCCTCCTACCTAGCGAGCTCGCTTTATCGCCAATTGGCGAAGAAGGCGGTCTAGGTCGCGGTGTTGTCGGGGCACCAATTGGGATCCATACGCTACTCCGGCGTGAGCTCGAGGTAGTAATGACTCGTGATGGCCGCCCGACAGGCAAAAACGCGAGGCAAAGGAGGGACGGGTACCTCTCCGGCGCTCAGCGTCCAGTCGGAGGGCAACCGGTAGCCCGATGGGAATGGTGAGAAAGAAAGGTGTGGATCTATGTATTGCAATGGCGGTCGCCCTGGTTATAGCGGGAAACCTGGGAGGGAAAGGTTGGAAAGGGAGGGAAGGATGCGCCTACATCACTGCCAGGGCTGGTCCGCGTTGTTTTTAGCTCCATCCGGTGCCCCTGCTTACCCCCCCCCCCCCCGTGGATTGGGTTCAACCTGGGGGCGCCGGATAACTAAACGAGCTGCGCCGGCGCAAAAATAAGTTTTGGGGGGCGGGCTAGGCGCGATTTTGACCGCCAGCACTCCCAAAGCCCTTTAGGGGGGCTTTAGGGCCCCGAGTGCACATGCTCTAAGGATGACATATGTATGTCCACCTGATGTCTCCTCGAAGGAGGCTTTCGCCCCACTATATTAATATAGCAATCACACCGATACACGAGTTTGAAATAGAGAAAATGTTGAGGCAACAACACAAACATGCCCAAAAGAAAACAAAATGAAGACAATGGCAAATCAACAAAGAGATGATAAGCTGCAACCGTTGCGCCCTCCGACTTTGGCCCACCATGCTCCTAGCATGAAGCGCCGAGTACCAAGCAGCAACTTCACGAACTAAAGCACTATCAACACGGTGTTGTTGCCCGGAGCATGGTCCTAGGGTTTCCCCCAACACTCAGAGTATAGTATGTAGATAGAGGAATCCCTCGATTTCCTCCATCAAAGAATGGTGCCACTCGACGGTGGCACCATGTCAGGGTCGAACGAGCCGACACAGATTTCTCCCGACCTCTACCCACACCAAAAACCTCTGGCAGAACGGAGCACCACCATCCAGCTTTGCCGCCCACCACTATGTGCTAGCACGATCTTGAGGTCACCATCGCAGTCTCTTCGTGGACACTGGTGCATGGCCTGCACGGTGGAAGCACGCGACATTGTCAGACAAGGGGCAGCAGCCACACAACCCGTGGGAGAAACCCACCTCCACCGCCTCTCGGCAATCCTCGGCCGGACAGAGCAGCCGGGGCACACTAGGCCTGGACAATCCTGGTCGGGCCCTGACGGGCCCGTAAAGCCCTAGCCGTCCTGATGCAATAGGCAGGCTATAGTGTCGTCATCCCCAATCCTATTCTAGTCGCCGCCACCTACAGAGAGCTCCGAGATGCATCGTCTCGGCCCTCCCAAGCCCATCTAGAGCCCTCCCGAGCCCACCTGGGGCCCAAGCTAGCCACATCTTAGCCAGGATGGATGACAGAGATGTAGAAATCCATGGCACCCCGCCGCCACATGAAGCCACCGCCAATCCCACCCAGCCGCGCCGGACTAGAGCTCCCGAGGTGCACCACCACCTAGGAGAAAAGGGCCCCGATGAAGGAGATACGCCCTAGAGGCCAATATATAAAGTGTTTTATTGTTTTATCTGTAATGTTCATAATAGGTTTTTTTATCATGCTATAAATGTATTAAGTAGGAACATTAATACAAGTGTGGTATATAAACAACCAGGTCCCTAGTATCCTCTAGTACTAGTTCGTTGTGCAGATGATGATCGAGGTTTCCAGATCATGGACTTGACACAAATAGTAAACTAACAACGAGGTCACTTATGAAGTGATGGATGCACCCAACCATAGAATTGCAATGTGATCCAGTCACAATGTTCAATATTGTGATATCTAGCAAGGCATAGTAACTTAATCATTTGACGGTGAGATCATGTTTAATCACTATCTCCTATGGCTTACTTGATTACATTAACCTCCGTGTCCATAATTGGGTGGCCATAAAGGTGTGCATCAGGTATTCCAGAGGAATATTTGAGGCGTATGATCAAGAGTGGGATTTGCCTATTAGTGTGACAGATAGATACTCTGGACCCACTCGGTGAGATCACATCAATAAGCTTACAAGCATGTGCTAGGTCACAGAGTTGTTATATCACGGTAATGAGTAAACATGTTTGTCAGTAAAAAGATTGAATTGTATGGGATACATGATATCATGTCTTGGACAAATCAGATATCGTTGTGCAAAGGAAATAAGACTCGACGTTTAGAAGGTTCAAGCGAATAGTAGTATTTCGTGGAATGAGGAGGGATCATCAGGTGTTTCCAGACACAGATGATGATCATTGATCACGGAGAGATCCCCCTCATACATGAACATTCCCGAACCGTATGAGTGTCACGCTTAAGGGTAATCGACGCTGTGGGTTGATCTACTTGAAAGGAATATGCCCAAGAGGCAATAATAAAGTGGTTATTATATTATTTCATGTTCATAATAGATGTTTATTTCTCATGCTATAATTGTATTAATCGGAAACGTTAATACTTGTGTGTTTAATAAACAACCAAAAGGTTCCTAGTATAGCCTCTCTTTTTACTAGCTCATTGATTAACCGATGATCAAGATTTCCTGATCATGAATATTGGATGTTGTTAATAACGAGGTCGCATCATTAGAAGAATGATGTGATGAACATTTATACCCATAGTAAGAATAGTAATATGATCAAGTCATCAAGTTTCATTGCTATATCAAACTCATACGAAGTAGTCCTAATCCTTAGACCATGAGATCATGTCAATCACTAATGTCGGAAGGGTACATTGGTGATATCAAACGTCACTCTGTAACAGGGTGATTATAAAGGTTGATTTGGGTACACTGAAAGTATTAGTTGAGGCTCATGGATCAAGAGTGGGATTTGTCCCACCTGATGACAGAAAGATATACTTTGGGCCCTTCGGTGATATTGCATTGACACCGCTTGCAAGCATGTGACTAGGTCATGGCAATGTCATATCACGGAACAAGTAAAGAGTGCTTGTCGACAACGAGATCGGACTAGGTATGGATGATACCAAAGGATCGGATCTCGGACAAGTAATATATCGCGAGACAAA
The DNA here is from genome assembly GCA_910589775.1 of Avena eriantha. Classification (NCBI taxonomy): domain Eukaryota; kingdom Viridiplantae; phylum Streptophyta; class Magnoliopsida; order Poales; family Poaceae; genus Avena; species Avena eriantha. Next base: position 405,909,751 of record OU342740.1, on the reverse strand, counting down.
AGGAATTGACTACAATGTTAATGGTTCACAGGATCACTAGATTCATCGTTGAGTAAGTGGGAGACATCATGGATTTCCAGATCCCGCTGATGATTATTGATCAGAGAGGTGTCTTGGTCATGTCCATATTATTCACAAACCGTAGGGTGACACACTTAAAGTTCGATAACGCGTTTTGAGTGGATTTGGAACATCGACAGAATTATTGGACAACACAGAGGTTGTTTCGGAAACACACCGAAACTATTTCAAAATATAGAAATAACACAAGGGGGTAACTATTAATGTTTGTTAATTGAATGAAATAAAAAATATTAAATAAATAAAAATATTTTATTAATTCCATAAGTTTGGTTCAATTGTTATGTATGTCCTCCAATTAAAAAGAAAATAAGAGAGGGGGTTTAAGGGTTTCCACAGCAAATAAAAAAAAATCCTACGTTGAAACACCCTAACACCCAAGATCTATCTAGTAAGTAATGGAGGAAGACAGCGGTAACATACCCTTGAAGACCAAGAGAGCATTACGCTCATGCATGAGCGTTGATGATGTAGTCGTACCCGTCCGACCTCAAGGTCGTGAAACTCCTCGCACGTCACCTCGTGTACATGTACTTGCATGATGGTCAAGTCGCTACTATTGGTAGCTCCCCGAGTTATCACACACATACGATGCAATACAATGACTCCCGGACTCTGATCCCTGTCGAGGTTATGGAAGTAGAACTCCTGGCCGGAATCTCCGCAGCACAACGGCGTGCCACAGTGGTGTTGACTTTGCATGTACAGTCCTTCTCCAGGACCATGCCACCGCAAAGGCAACTAAGAAAGAGAGGGTATTTTCTCTAAGTAAAATTGCATTACAGAATATATGTTGGTGTGTTTTAATCCCTCCTATGGGCACCCCTTATATAGGCGGAGGGAGGTGTATACTCCCCTTTTGGTGTCCCATGTGGGACTAAAATACAAAGGAAAAGGGGGAAAGAAGATTGTAGCCGACTGGACCATTGGGGCAGTCGGGTGGGACACCCCAGCCTCGGCCAGTGCAGCGGCAGCAACAGCCAGAAGCAGTTGTGGCCAGGCGGGCCAGCCTCCCGCTCGTGGCCCATCATGCCCCGTGCGACAGCCAGGCGTAGTGGCCAAGTGGACCCAGGTAGGCCGGTCGTGACCGTGCCCTAGTGCGGAGAGGCGGTAGCAGCAGTCTAACTCGCAGCCCGGGTGGGTCGGCACGACACCGTGGCTCGCTTGCACGGTAGCAGCGGCAGCGACCAGCTGCCCCGCGGCCGAGTGGGCCGGTCACAGCCCAGCGAAGCGAGCATAGGCCAGTGGTGGCCTATAGCATTGCTTCACACGTGCGTCGCTTATTATCCGCCGCCTAGCTTCGTGGTTATTGGCCCAACAACAATTGTTCTACCCTTTTTGCTATTTTTTCTCTCTTTTTCGTGCGGTTTCCTCATGGGTCAAATCCCTCCGGGATTTTGGCCTAATGAGGGAGTTGCTTTATAAATCTTAATTTAAATATTTATTTAGTATATATTAATTCACAATATCTTTTCCTCCTTCAGTAAGCCCCCAAGTATTCAGAGATTCATAAATATCTTTGGGCATAAGACAAAATTCAGACATAATATCACAGTGAGCTTGAAAAGTTTCAGTGTTTATCTCAATCTTTACTATAGGGAGCCACTTTGATGGTTCAGAATTTATTGGAACATAATTGCGATGCTCCCTAAGCGTATTATAACAATATTTTAAGCTAGTAGTGCCAGTCTAATGAGTGTTCAATCTAGAAAATATTTTTGCGAAAGAAATATCAGTTTTGCTAGGCAAGTTGTAAGTGAGGATCATTTTTTATAGCATTAATAGCATCATCCTCATTACATTAGAGGAAATATCCTCCCGCAACAGCATCTAAAGCATATATATAGCAAAGAGCAATTCCAAGGTAAAAACTGCTAAGGAACAAGCTTTGAGTCATTTTAGGCTCAGTTTTTTCATGTAGATCAGAGATTCTAGACCAAGCTTCTTTAAAACTTTCCTCAATTCCTTGTTTAAAAGTGAAAATCATTTCCTCGGGTGACAAAGTGATTGGAGCAAGGCTAGACATAGTGGCAACTTAAGAAAGAAACTAATTTTTTTGTGTTTTTGAAATAAGAAAGCAAACTTGTAAAACTAATTTTTTTGTGTTTTTGAATAAAGAAGACAAGAAAACAAAGCAAAAAGAAACTAAGCAAAGAGATCGGTTATGAGGGACTCCCCTTGTGAAGATGTCCTTGACTCCCCGGCAACGGCGCCAGAAAAATGCTTGATGGCTCTGTGTATGGTGCCAGAGAAGTGCTGGTGCGATGTTGATGTAGAGCTCGTTGGGAACCCCAAGAGGAAGGTATGACGAGCACAGCAGCAAGTTTCCGTCAGTATGAAACCAAGGTTTAATCGAACCAGTAGGAACAAGGAAACACCCCAAAGGTGTAGCTAGTTGAACGATGGCAGGGTGCATTACCGGTGCCAGCAGCAACGTGGAGACCTACACAACACAACCACAGAACTTTGTCCCCAACTTGTGATGAGGTTGTCAATCTCACCATGTTTTGCGGAAAACAAAGGATTAAACCTATCAAATGGAAAGAAGTAAAAGTTTGCAGAAAGTAAACACAAAGCAGTAAACAGTTTATAGATTGTATGTAAAAGACAAGGACCGGCATCCATAGTTCACTAGAGGTGGCTCTCCTTAAGATAGATAACATGTTGGGTGAAAAAATTACAGTGGGGCAATTGACAAACATCGAGAAAGCAATACATGCATATACTAATCATCTTGACTCCTTTGAAACTTGATTGGGCATTACAACATTATACATAGACCGCCATCCAACTGCATCTATGACTAATAATCCATCTTCAGGTTATCATCCAAACCCCCTCCAGTATTAGGTTGCAAGCAACAGAGTATTGCTTTATGAACTGCGTGTAAAGTAAACAATACGATTGTTCTATGAACAAAGGATTGTTGTTTTCTCCCTAGTAGCAACAACACATCTAGTACCTTAGAGATTTCTGTCACTTCCCCAGATTACTAGAGTCATGAACCCACTATCGAGCATAAATACTAACTCTTGGAATCGCTAGCATCTACTTGGCCAAGATATCTACTAACAACGGAAAGCATGCAAGATCACAAATAACAAAGACATCATAGAATCAATAATCAATCTGAAATAGCATCTCAATATCCATCGGATCCCCGCAAACACAACATGTAGAATTACAAATAGATGATCTTGATCATGAACGGAGATCACAAGATCTAGACATGAAAGCACAAAGGAGGAGAACCAGCCATCTAGCTACTACATGGATCCGTAGTCCAAGGATGAACTACTCACGCATCACACCGGAGGCTTGCATGGTGATGAAGAAGGCCTCCAGGATGAATTCCCCTCTCCGGCAGGGTGCCAGGAAGAGCTTCAGATCCCTCCCGATCTAGGGATGGAGATGATGGCGGCTACAGACTCTTTCATAGATTTTTGATCGGGTACCTAGGGTTTTCGTCCTGAGGGCATCTTATAGGCAGAAGGGGAGGCCGAGGGGGTGCCAGGGGCCACCACACCACCCCCTGGCGCGGGCCAAGCCTGGCCGCAAGGCCAGGTGGTGTGGCCGGCCACTGGCCCCTTTCCGTCTCGTATTCTGGCATCTGATGACTTCCCGAAAAATAGGCACTTTGGCTTTTGTCCCGTCCAATTCCGAGAATATTCATTTTCTGACTTTCCTAGAACCAAAAACAGCAGAAAACAGGCAGCTGGCACTGTGGCTCTTGTTAATAGGTTAGTCCAAGAAATCATATGAAAAGTACTCCAAAGTTGGAACAAAACACAAGAAAGTGGATAAAACCAAGCATGGAACATCAAAAATTATAGATACATTTGCAATGTATCACATAGGCATGATCTTAATCAATGATCAATAACGGAACCGGGGTGCCCATATTGACCCTTATGCACTCCACGAATTACCATCGTGTCGAACCTAAATTGATATGTCCAATTCCCTTTGTTACATGATGCAGGACTTGTCCAAGATCTGATCATCAGTACCATGATACCTTGTTCAATCTCGTTTCCAACAAGTACTGTTTTACGCGTTCACTTGAAATTCCATCCCCATGACCTAGTCATATGCTGCATAGCTTATGGATGGAATTCACTAAGTGGGCCCAGTGTATGTTCCCATCACATAGGAGAACAAAGCCATATCTTGATGCATAGGCCTCAACAAGCCCCTTCAGAATACGCAACACGCACCCTTATGGCCACCCAGTCACGGACATGACGGTTGATGTAATCAAAGAAATCCTTTAGAGACAGTGATTAATATGATCTCACGGTCTAAGGATTTGGACACTCCATTTCTAACAATTGCAACATGAACTAAGTGACATGATCGTGTTGCAATAATCATCTATGGTGAAAGGACATTTATTGTCTTAATCGATTTTGGTGTTCGTTAACAACTTGAGGATCTTTTTATAGTGTGCTAATATTGCCCGGTCAATCTACTGAAAAGAGAAAAGTCTGTGTTGTAGTGGAAAAATCCTTGGCTAAAGCAAAAGTTTCCTCGAAATTTTAGACCAAAGTCTCCGGTGTGCAAAGACCGGAGTCTTCGGTGTGGTTCGGAGTTTCTGCTCAAACCTTCGGAGTGGATCCAATATGAAGCCCAGGAACAGTCTGACTAGGGTTTCAGAGACATACAGAAGATTGGCCGGAAAATTTGGTGTGGAGTCCTAGACCGAAGTCTCCGGTGTGCAAACTCCAAAGTCTCCGGTGTTCCCCTGTCCGGAGTTTAGGCCAAGTCTCTTGAGAGACTCTCAAGACCAGGTCTAGGACACTCAGGTTGGGCGTCCAGAGACGGGTCGGAATCTTTGCTGTAAGCTGCTTGTAGACCGGAATCTCCTGTCTCTAGACCAGAGTTTTCGGTGTGGAAACTCCCCAACGGGCAGAAAACGGTATGGAGCAGTGGGCCTATAAATAGGGGACCTCATTCCCGACCTTAGGCTGCTCGTTTTCTGAAAAGGAAGAACACCATTAGAGAGCCACCAAATCTCCAAGATCTCCCTCTACAACCATCCAAAGTCCTTGATCTTTGGGGAATCGAAGGAGGAGGCCTTGATCTACAGCTTCACCAAGAGATATCTTCATTTCCCCCTCATTCACTTGAGAGCCCCTTGCTCTAGGGTTTCATTGGAAACCCTAGAGGCCTTGATTTGGTTCTTACTAGCTTGTCTTTGATTGTTGTGACAGCTAGCTTGGATTTGGGAGCCTCCAATTCAGTTCTAGATGTGTGCCTCGAACTTGTTGTAAAGGTTCCTGATTCCACCTTGAAGGTTACCGATAATGTGGAAGAGTGAATCGGTCCCTTTGGGATGAGGTTCACCAGAGAAGAAGGGAGGTCTTTCGTGGTGTTGGTGATTTGAAACCGCCCCCTTTCCAAATGCAGACGTACTTCCCCTCAAAAGGAAGGAACTACGGGAAATGTTCCTTGTGTCTCTGCGTGCTCCATTTCAGTTACATCTATCCTTTAATGCACTTTACTTATTGCTTGCTATTTCCTAGTTAGTTGTACTAGTGTGACATATAGGTAAATTCACCTTAGTTTAATATCTAGAGAATTTACCTTTTGTGTCAAACCCTAAATTGAAAACAGTAAAATTTGAAGTAGCACCTATTCACCCCCTCCAGGTGCCCATACGATCCTTTCAATTGGTATCAGAGCCTCGGCTATTTATTCATGCTTAACCTGGACGCCTAAGAGTGTATGGGTAACCTGGACGAAGATGGTGGTGGTCAGGCTAGCACCTCGATGGCCATGGTGGATCTCAAGAATTTGGAAACAAGCTTGAGCTCCACCCTGGGCAATGAAATCCAACAATTGCACATACTAGTTGAGAAATTTGTTAAGGAAAGGGTAGCCTCTCCACCTCCCTCTCAAGAGGAACCTCCTCCGCCTCTAAAGGTGAACGCTTTGGCTAAACCTGTGGTTGAGGTTGTGGGTGGTGAACATAATTCCACTAACTCCTCCAACAAAAAGGGCAATGGGAAGGAAGAACACCATTCAATTCCTAGGTGGTACTCTCCCGACCCTCCAATCCCGCATCCCTACATAAATAATAGAGGTGATCCACCTATGCTAGCTGCACATACTTTTGCTCAATGGAAAGTTTTGATGAAATCTCATGTACACAACTCTTGCATTGACTTGTGGAATATTATCGAAGAAGGACTCAAAATTGAGGATCCTACTGATTTGATAAGAAGAGGAGTGGTCAATAGTCAACTCAATGCCACCGCATTGCACATGATTCGGCTTGGTGTGGGACCTAAAGATTTCCCTCACATTGATAACTTCAACACTACCAAGGAAGCTTGGGATGCTCTCATTGATTTGTTTGTTGGGAATAAGATCATGAGAAGAAATAGTTATGATGCCTTGAGCAATGAAGCCAAAGGTTTCTATATGAAGGATGGTGAGGATCATCAAGACATGTATCAAAGACTCAAATCCACTGCCACCGCCTTCAAAAATGTTGGTGCCTCTCATATTGATGATGCTTGGATAAAAAGGAAGTATGTGAGTGTGCTCATGCCCTTCGAGCCCACCAACTTGAAGTGTCTCCATGAAGACACAACTACTGTCTCATGACCTCCAATGAAGTTATGCAAGAGATGTCCTCCTTCAAGGTTGCTGCCAAGAATGCCAAAGATGCCCGGACTCAAACCTTTGGAATGAGATGTGGTGTTAATCTTACCTTGAAGGCCAACGTTGTGGAGTATGAAGAACAAGAAGAAGGAAGTGATGATCTACTTACTATGATCCACCCCGAAGATGTCAAGGTTGCTCATGGTGAATACATGGCCTTCTATGCAAGGAACTTTTGGAAAGATCCTACCAAGGCCAAGATGGAGATGCAACGAAGAAGCAACCCAGGTGGTAGAAAAGAGAATGGTTCAAGATTGAGAACTTACTTCAATTGTGGTGACCACTATCATTTTGTTGTCGGATGTCCATATGAGGAGACATAGGATCATGGTGGTGCACTCATATTGAAGAAAAATCCAAAGGCGTCTTTCAAGAAGCCTTTAAGTAAGAAGAATGCCACCAACAAGAAGTCTAGTGACATTGCATTGATAGCACATGAAGAGTTCTAATCAGATGATGAAGATGAGGAATAAGAAGAAACTACAAATGGTGTGGCATCCATTGCCACCACATCTACATCCACCGTCTCACTCTTCTATTCACCAAATGAGAATATCTCCAACAAGAATGTCACTTGCCTTATGGAAAGATCATCGAAGGTATCATCATCCCCTCTCTCCACCTCTAGTATCAATGATGAATTGAATGATGATATAACTCTTGAGGTGAAGGAGGAACTAGTTGCTTTCGATGCTTATATGACTAACTTGCAAGGGGAGCACAAGAAGCATTTGGTGAATCTCTTGAATCAACTCGTGCACACACAAGACTACTTGATGAGAGATGTAAACTTGGGAGAGAGCACATTCTTGAGATGGATGCTCTTACTAATGCTCTAGAAGAAGAGCAAGAGACTAGGGAGTCTCTGGAGGAAAAACTTGAAGGCCTCGATGAGGCAAATGATCAAATTGTTTCTAAACTAATTAAGGAACGTGATCATGCCATTGATAAGTATAAAAAGGCTAAAAAGGATAAGATTGAGTTTGGTGTTGTTCATGAAAAACTTGTCGAGGACTTTGAGAAGCTTAACAAGGCTCACAAGGCCTTAGAGTGAACTCTTGACTCTCACAAAGTCTCATGAAAAAGTTCAAACTCTATTGACTAATGTTGCTTCACCTAGTATTTTCATTCCTTTGAGTAGTACAAATATCCTTGATGAAATTGCTAGGTTGAAGGGGGAGCTTACAAAGGCCACCTTCCCAAAAGGAAACGAGTCTCTTGATGACCTTTTGAGTAATCAAAGGTCAAACACTGCGAAAGGTGGCATTGGCTATGTGTCCAAGGCCAAGAAGAAGAAGAAGAAGAACAACAACAACAACAACAACAACAAGAAGAAGAAGAAGAAGAAGAAGGACAAGCGTGCACAAGCAACATACAAGACCATTGTGGGCAATAATACCACGAGTGGCAAAACTATGCCACAAGATGAATTTGCAGGAATTGCTAACCCTCACTATGTTTTAATGCGTGATTATTATAGTGATGTTTATGCACAATATGTTGGCCCAATTAATGGTTATATTTCTTGGTCTATTTGGGTTCCCAAGACCCTTATCACTAACAAAAGAGTACCCATTTAAAAATGGGTACCTAAAAACTATTTTGATCCCTTGTAGAACTATGCTTTCGGTGGGTCAAAGTGGTTGCTTGATAGTGGATGCACAAGTCATATGACCGGAAGCAAGGAAATAATGATGGAGATAAGGCCAAATCATGATCAAATAACCTTCACATATGCCAATAAATCAAGATCTTGGGTAATGGGTCTTGGAAAGGTTGTGGTTGCACACGATACTACTCTCGTGAATGTCATGCTTGACGACATCCTTGTATATAATTTACTTTCTGTCTGTGCTCTAGGAAATATGGGCTTTGCCTTCTTTATTGATAATGATATTGTGGTACTCTTGTGGAGCAAGACTCTAAAAGTTGCATTCGTTGGGTACGTCGAAAATGACTTGTATGTGGTGGACTTTTCGGGGAAAACCACTACAAGTGTGATGTGCCTCTTCGGAAAGGCTGACGTGGGTTGGCTATGGCATTGCCGACTAGCCCATGTAAATATGAGAACAAAGCCTCCACAAGGGTGGCCATATTGTTGGACTAAAATAAAATGTTTGTTTTGCCAAAGATCGTGTGTACAGGGCATGTGTTGAACGAAAAAAATGCATGATTCTCCCCACAAACCCAATAACCTAGTAAAATCCAAGAGGATCTTGGAACTTCTTCACGTGGATCTATTTGGTCCTCCATATCATGCAAGTCTTGGTGGGAAGAAATATTGCTTGGTGATTGTTGATGACTACTCAAGATACACATGGGTTTATTTCTTCAAGTTGAAGAGTGAGACCCAACAAAACGTCATTGACTTTGTGAACATGGTTCAACGGCAATACAATATTCCCGTGTTGATGATAAGAAGCGACAACGACACTAAGTTCAAGAACTACACACTTAGTGGATTTCTTAGTGATGAGGGGATAAAACATCAATATTCCGCTGCATATACCCCTCAATAAAATGGCGTAGCCGATAGGAAGAACCGGACATTAATGGATATGGCAAGGTCCATGTTGGCAGAGTTTAAGTCTCCCCTACAACTTCTCGGCTGAGGCAATCTCCACCGCATGCCATGCATCAAACCGGCTCTACCTCGACAAAAAGTTTATCAAGACTCCATATGAGATACTTACTAGTAACAAGCCTAATGTTTCATACTTCCAGGTTTTTGGTGACTCAATCCCAAGACAAGATGAGAACCCTCACCATGTTGATCAGGATGGAAGCTCCAGGCCAGACTATCCGGCCTCTCCACTGACTTGATTGTCTAGTCCTGCGCAATCAATTGCACAAGGGAGATTCATCGAGTCGTCCACAAGGTCATCTCGATGTCTCTCAAGAAGTATGCCTGATCAAGACCAAGATCAACATGTTCCTCATGTTGATGAGGATGAGATTTCTGATGATCAAGGTCAAGTTGAAGGTCAAGACGAGGACCAAAATGATGAAGAGATCCCCACAAGAAACAATGTGGAGATCGAAACTCGTCACAAAGCTAGAGTAGACAGAATATTGGAAAGAAGAGACCACACTCTTGAGAATGTTCCTGATGATCTAAGGAGTGGGATGTCCACTCGAGCTCAACTGGAGCATTTTGGTGAGCATGAAGCTCATATATCCATGGTGGAGCCCAAGAAAGTTTGGGAAGCTCTTTAAGATTTAGATTTGGCTAGAAGCAATGCATAAGGAGCTCAACAACTTCGAGAGAAACAAGGTTTGGAAGTTAGTAGAAAATCCCAAGGGGTGCTGCAATGTTATTGGCACTAAATGGATATTCAAGAACAAGAAAGATGAACATGGAATAGTTGTGAGGAACAAGGCAAGATTGGTAGATCAAGGGTTCTCTCAAATTGAAGGCATTGATTATGGAGAGACCTATGCTCTCGTGGATCACCTTGAGTCCATCCATATCCTTCTTGCATATGATGCACATCATAACTTTAAATTGCAACAAATGGATGTGGAAAGTGCTTTTCTAAATGTTCCATTGCAAGAGTTGGTTTATGTTAAGCAACCCCCAGGGTTCGAGGATCCCAACTTTCCAAACCATGTCTACAAGCTTGATAAGTCGCTCTATGGGCTTAAACAAGCTCCATGCACGCGGTATGAGCACCTTAGAGAGTTATTGTTAGACCGTGGGTTTGAAGTTGGGAAAATTGATCCCACTCTTTTTACTAAGAAAGTCAATAGGGAGATTTTCATTTGCCAAATATATGTTGATGATATTATCTTTGGGTCATCTAACAAAGCATTTCATGATGAATTCTCGAAACTTATGACTAGCAGGTTCAAGATGTCTATAATGGGAGAGCTAAGGTGTCGTGGTGGTGTCACGGCAGATGCCATGGATAGGCTAAAGTTGGGGACTAAATGCACTAGGGGAATCCAGGGAGGGATAGTGTGGTGATTCCACACACAGTAGCTTTGTATTTGATTCACTTCCAAGGTTTACAAGTGCTCCTTAAGCTGTATTGGGGAGAGGAGGAAGAAGAACTCTCTTACTCTCACCGCTAGTAAAACACAACTCTCTAGGAGACAACCCGAAAAACCAACCCACTCCCGACCAACCCTTTCTATAGAGGCCCTAGCCCTCCTAATATAGGGATGGCTAGGTCTCCAATTAGGGCATACGTGGAGGCATATTCCAAGGAATATGCCTCTTGCCAAAATAGTAAGCTGACCGGGTCACTTTAGCTCAGCGTCATCCATGTAGAGGCTATGTGAGCCTCTGCGGCGCCTGCGTCATCCGACATAGGCATCGTCACCTTTGTCGGCCACGCCTCGGTGGTCCTGGCCTCTGTCCGCTTCGCTCACGCTCTGCGTACAGTGGTCACCTTTGACCAGCGAGATACCTTCCTTCTCTTACAAGCTTGATATAACCCGGATCGTACCTAGTTGATCCGGCCACACCTGTTCCTGCATATAAGTTAAATACATCTTACCGACATATGGCGTAAGTCGGTTGAGACCCAGTTAGGTGGACGTCCCCTGGTCCGGGTTACTCTGTGATTCGGCCTGCCTTGAGGTGACTCGGCCAGCACTTGCTTTAACCTTGCCGTACCTCGGCTAACTAGACCTTTATACCCCGGTGTGACCCTACCTGGGGGTATCCCCCCAACATTAGTCCCCGAAGCTGGTGCGGTCTTAGCTGCTTTAGCCGCTAAGGCCACAGCAGGTTCAATTTCACCGAGCTTCTTGCTCCTTCTCCGAGTTACCTCATAAAATCTGGATTCCATAGGTTTATTTTCCCTTGGCACATTCCAAGTTTTTACTTGCTGGTCGGGTCACCTCATATTCATACGGGTCATTCTTCCTTCTCTCGTACGCTTCGCCACGTGGAGGCTAATCATTACTTTCCCTCATTTTAAGGGCCTGCAACATTAACTGCTGCAGTTATTGTCACAAGTTACTATAGCGCACATCACGTCGTGCCTGCCTCCTTGTTAACCGTATCATAATGTCGCGACGTGGGATCCGCTGTGTCCTGTGGCCCTTCCTGTGGCTCGTCGCTAATTGGTCGATCCGGGTCATACACGGCCACACCGTGTGGCCCGCCCGTACACCGCAATCCCACTACCCCTCACGGGAGTGGTTAAATAGGGGAGGGGCGCGCCCCTTGGGTCTTTTCCCCACTTCCGCGCCCCTCTACCTCTGCTTCTTCCTCTTCCTCTCCAGCGACAGCACCGCCGCCGCCGCACCTGAGCAGCTGCGCTGCCGCCTCACTGCTTCCACGTGCACTAGCGCCGCCGCCACCTCCACGCATCTCCTCCGCCACGGGTCCTTGCCAGTCCAGGTCCATGCCCCTACCGCCGCTAGTGCCAGTGGGGACAACGATCTCAAGATGACGGAGGAGGAGCTCGCCATTGCTGAGCAGGAGATGGAGGAATACGCGACGAACGGCGACCGCGGCGCGTGTCCTGGATCCTGGGTTTGCCAGGATGACCTGGATTGGCTGTACCGCACTAGGCGCATCTCGGAGGGCATCACCGCATGCCTTGCTGCTGCCGAGCTTGCCCCCTCACCCAATCCGGGTGAGTATGTGGTGTTTCTATCCCACTTCCAACGAGGGTTTGGTCTCCCTGTTAGTGATTTTTTCCATGACTGGCTCAATACGTACGAGCTTCAGCTGCACCATCTTCCGGCTAACGCCATCACGTCTCTCTCTGCCTTCGCTTCCACCATCGAGGGCTACGCCAGAGTATGGCCCACGAAGGAGCTCTGGATCCGGTTCTTTAGCCTTTCCCAGAACGTGATTCCGAGCTCTGGATCCGGTCCCGCCGAATTTGCTGCCCAGATGAATATCGCTGCCAAGGCAATTAACCTTGCAGGTCGGATGATGGACGTAGCTCCTTCATAACTTCGAATATGCACACACCTAGAGCCGGGTTAAGTTCCACTTGGCCTAGATCTTGTACACTTCGAATATGCACACACCTAGAGCCGGGTTAAGTTCCACTTTGCCCGGATCTTGTACACTTCGAATATGCACACACCTAGAGCCGGGTTAAGTTCCACTTGGCCCGGCTTTTGTACACTTCGAATATGCACACACCTAGAGCCGGGTTAAGTTCCACTTGGCCCCGATTTTGTACACTTCGAATATGCACACACCTAGAGCCGGGTTAAGTTCCACTTGGCCCGGCTTTTGTACATTTCGAATATGCACACCCCTAGAGCCGGGTTAAGTTCCACTTGGCCCGGATTTTGTACACTTCGAATATGCACAAGACTAAGCTATCTTTTTGTACTTTTTTCAGGTGACCACCAACCGCCGGAGCGCTGAGTTTCAGCATCTCCTGGATACTCACAAGATGCTGCGTGTAAAACATACTGCACTTCTCGCCAAACATGATACAAGGGGTAAGTTTTCTTCTTTGCATTTTTCCATTTCTCTTCATCTTTTTCTGCCGAACTAATCCCTCATTCGGATTTCACAGTTGGTGTGGAGGCTGAGAATATCCTCATGAGGAAAAATTTAGACCTGATAAAGGGTAAGTTAATCTTGCTCAACCTTGCTATGCTTTCTATCTCCTTTTCTCCTTGGCTCGGCAAATATTCATATCTCGGCTTTGCCGGGTCAACAAACTATTTCAGCTTCTCTTGAAGATAGTGTGCCCGTGCCTGATATGACGCTGCATTTTCTCGAACAAGCAGGGCAACACCAAGCTGAACTCAAGAAGAAAGACGACGAGCTTGCCCTCCTCCGGACCAAAGACGAAGAGATTGCCCAGCTTAAGGCAGATATGAAGAAGCTCAAGGCGCAGCACAAATCCGAACTGGAGAAGGCAGGCCAAGACTTTGCTGAAGAAAGAGAGCGCCTCAACCTCCAGATCGCCAAGGACCAAGAACTTCTCAAGGAGTCCGACGTCAAGCTTGAGTCGGCGAATACTGAACTCATGCAACTTCGGAAAAGGCGTGATGATTGTACCAAGGAGCTGACCCAGATCCACAGCCACATTTCACGTAAGTTCTTTTCCTTCATCCGGCATTACCTTCTCCGGGTTGCTTCACATGCCTTTTCCTTACTTGCTTCACTTGTCTTGTTTGCAGGCAAATTTCTAGAGGGCAATGCCATTGCAACCACTGTTGTTGCCAAGTTCCGCTAGGAGAGGGGTACCCCCATTGCTCCTGACGCCGGTGAAATTCCTTACGACATGGAGGACCTGCTGGTCAGCATGTCCTCTCGCATGGAAATTGTGAAGAATTATGCCAAGGATATCCTTGATGTGGCAATCCGGATCTTCAACGCCTTTTGGCCTGATGAAGATACTCCGGAGGGGACCGCAGCTCTCGTCGACAAGTTAATGGACTACGAGACCCAACTCGACCTTTGGAGGGAATCTACTGGACGCGCCGGAGCTGAGATCGTTCTCCACTATGTGTTTACGTGGTATGAGAAGATTGACCTCAAACTCCTTGAGCGCATGCGCACCGGATCAAGGTGGTCCACCGACCCGGATTGGGTAGCTCGGCGCAAGGCTTGCGCCCATAGCTTCATCCAATACGCCCCCATTCATCAATGGAACGAGCGACCAAGCTTCCTAGATGTTGCCGATGATGAAAATGCCGAAGATGGTTCGGGTGAAGATGAAGAGGACGAGGCTTCGGACGTCGAGGAAGACGAAGATGACGCTGAAGCCAAAGCTGGGGCTGCACCCGCTGGCGCCGAATTACCTCCTCCTGCTGCTCCTTGAGCGAAAAACTTTTCAATTTTATCAGATCCCCGGTATGCCGGGTGCAATTGTATTAAGCACTTGAGTAATATTTTGCTACTAAGTTTATGTGCCGGAATAACTTGGGCGTAGTCCCCGAGTTTCATTTTCTTGTTCCTCCGATTTCTTGGCTCGACTCGTGTCTACCTTGATTCGGTTTTATGACTTACGAGTCCGAGTTTCAAAAATTGACTTAACAATACTTGGAAACTTTAGGATTAGCTCAAAATAATTCAGCATAATAAATTTAAAGTAAGCACAAGGTTAGTCCGAAAAATAAACGTCGGCTCGATCGAGTTTCTTTCCTTAGTCGTTTTTCATGTGCTACGCAATTCCAAACTTGTTCTCTTGCTTGCCATGAAGCCAAATCTTGTTGGACAGCAGCAAGCCGAAGAGTTGGGTTTTTGGTGCTCACACATTACTAATCCGGCTTAGGTAGAAGCAACTTTCACCAGCCGACATATCAATGATAAATATAGAAGATAACAAATACTATTAAGGCAGTCCCTGAGTTACTGCTCGAGGTGCCAACACTTCATTGATAAGCGCATTGCCGGCATACATACCGACATATGAGAGACTCGGATACATACAGTTCTTTGCTAAGTGTAGAAAGGACGAAGTAGAGCTACATCCCATGGACGCTTAGATTCCTCGCCGGACCTGTCCGCCTTGTTCTTCTCCTGTGGTTTTGCATCGATAAGATAATATGAGTCATTGTGCAATGCTTTGCTAACAATAAATGGCCCTTCCCATCGGGGGGATATTTTATGCATGCCAGCAGTATGTTGTACCAACCAGAGTACCAGATCGCCTTCCTGGAAAACTCGGGGGCTTACTTTCCGGCTATGATAGCGTCGGAGATTTTGCTGATATATGGCGGATCTGGACAATGCCAATTCTCTCGCTTCTTCCAGCAGATCAACATCATTTTGCCGGGCTTCTTGAACTTCGGCTTCTGTGTATTGGGTGACCCTAGGCGAGTCATGCTCTATGTTGGCTGGTAAAACAGCATCTGCCCATATACCAGAAAAAATGGAGTATAGCCTGTTGATCGATTCAGAGTTGTTCTTAAACTCCACAGTACCGCTGGTAGTTCTTCTATCCAGCACCCCGCTGATCTTTGCAGCGGCTCAATGAGCCGGGGTTTTATCCCTGATAGCACTAATCCGTTAGATCTCTCCACTTGCCCGATCAATGCGGGGTGGGCTACCGAGGCAACGTCTAGCCGGATCTTCTTATCGCGGCAGAAACATGCAAATGCTCCTTCAGCAAAATTTGTGCCATTATCCGTTATGATACTGTGAGGATAACCGTATCTCAAGATGATATCTTTGAGGAATGTTACGGCAGCAGCTCCATCACATTTTCTTATTGGCTTCACTTCAATCCATTTCGTAAATTTTTCAACCATGACCAAGATATGGGTCATGTTCCCTCTTGCTGGTTTAAACGGGCCAACCATATCCAAGCACCATGCGGCAAATGGCCATGTAATTGGTATGGTCTTGAGCTCCGACATTGGCATATGCATCTTTGTCGCATATCTCTGACAGCCATTGCATTTTCTTACTAGATCTTCTGCTTGTTCCAAAGCACTTGGCCAGTAAAACCCATGGTGGAAAGCTTTTGCTACCAAGGCTCTGGACGAGGCATGATGCCCACATTCCCCTTGATGTATATCTCGGAGGATGTCAAGTCATTCCTCCAGATCAACACATCGTTGGAGAACACTAGTCACACTCCTTTTGTATAGCTCGGAATTGATGATCGTGTATTCTTTTGCTCTCCTCTGAGTTTGCCTACAAAGTACCTCCTCAGCGGGTATAGTTCCATCTTTTAGGAATTGAAATATGGGCAGTGCCCAAGCTGGTACAGCTCGCACTAGGAACATGTCCTCATCAATTTCCATCTGATCCACCGGCATAACTTCAACCGAATCATGCTGCGCAGTCCCCGGGTTTGTCGAGGCAGTCCCCGGGTTCTGCGAACCACTCCCCACATCAATGTCCATGGGCATAGCCTCCGATTCCGGATTCGCCCGGATAAAAATTGAGTCGGACTCAGGGGATGGCCTGATAGATGGTTTTCTGAGATGTTCTAATGCTACACCCGGTGGAATCGCTTGTCGGGTTGACCCGAGCTTTGACAATATGTTGGCAGCCTCATTTTCCACTCGGGGTATATGGTGAAATTCGCATCCCTCAAAGTAACCAGATATCTTCTGCACGTGACATCTGTACAGTGCCATGTTTGCATCCAAAGCATCCCATTGTCCGGAGACTTGCTGGACTACGAGATCCGAGTCACCAAAGCATTGGATCCGACGTATTCCAATATCTTTTGCCACTTTGAGCCCATGTACAAGTGCCTCATATTCTGCAACATTGTTTGATGTAGTGAAGTGGATCTGCAGCACATATCTCAGCTGGTCCTTCTTTGGCGAGGTAAGCACAACTCCGGCACCTAACCCGATTTTTGTTTTTGACCCGTCAAAGTGCATTTTCTAGTAGTTCGGATCTGGCAATGGTGGCTCATATTGCACCTCGGCCCAATCCACAAAAAAATCCACCACTGCCTGAGATTTGATTGCTTCTCTTCTGTCATATTCTGGCGCATAAGGAGCTAGCTCAATTGCCCACTTTGCAATCTTGCCACTTGCATCTTTGTTGCTCATTATCTCGGATATGGGGGCTTCACATATTACCTTGATTGGGTGCTCTTCGAAATAGTGCTTTAGCTTCTTTGCCGACATGTACACACCATACGCCACTTTCTGATAGTGCGGATAATTTTGTTTTGAGGCTGGCAATACCTCGCTTAGGTAATACACTGGCCTTTGCACCTACTTACCCTCTTCGTCGCGTTCTACCACAATCACTGCACTTACAACTCGGTTGGTTGCGGCTATATAGAGCAACATTGGCTCCGTTGATAGTGGAGAGGCTAACACTGGTGCAGTGGCTAACATTTTCTTTAATTGGATAAAGGCTTCATTGGCCTGCGGCGTCCAGATGAACTTGTCCGACTTTTTCATAAGTTGATAGAGAGGCAGTGCATTTTCTCCCAACCGACATACAAACCGACTTAAGGATGCCAGGCAACCAGTGACCTTCTGGACATCGTTAAGACACTTCGGCAGTTCCATTCGCTCTATGGCCCGGATTTTAGTTGGATTAACTTCGATACCTCGGCTGGAGACAAGAAATCTGAGTAATTTTCTAGCCGGGACACCGAAGGTGCATTTCTCCGGGTTAAGCTTCATTCGGAACCTCCTTAGGTTCGTGAATGTCTGCCTGATATCGTCAAGGAGCGTTTTGCTTTCCTTGGTCTTTATCACAATATCATCCACATACACTTGCACATTTTGACCAATTTGGTCATGCAAACATTTTTGCATACATCTCTGGTACGTTGCTCCTGCATTACGTAAACCAAAAGGCATGGTGCAATAGCAATAAGCCCCATACGGGGTGATAAACGCAGTTTTTATTTGATCACTTGGGTTCAGAGGTATCTGGTGGAAACCACAATATGCATCAATGAACGACAACAACTCACACCCAGCAGTGCAATCTATGACTTGGTCTATCCTTGGCAGTGGGAATGGATCTTTTGGACACGCCTTATTCAGGTTCATGTAATCGATACACATACGCCAAACCACTGCCACGTTCAGATCATCCTTCTTCTTCTCCACCAACACCGGATTAGATAGCCAATCTGGGTAAAGCACTTCCATGATAAATCTTGCAGCCAACAACCGAGCTATCTCATCTCCTATGACCTTTCTCCTGTCTTCGGCGAAGCGGCGGAGAGGTTGCTTCACCAGCTTTGCTCCGGGTCTAACATTCAAAGAGTGCTCGGCCAACTCCCTCGGAACACCTTGCAAGTCTTGTGTGGACCAAGCAAAAATATCCCGATTCTCACGGAGGAAGTTGACGAGCTCGCTTTCCTATTTGTCATTTAGCCCGGCACCAATTGTTACGGTGCGCTCAGGGAACATGTCATCAACAAGCACTTTCTTGGTATCCTTTGTCGCTTGGAACGAGACACTACCATGCGGGTTACTCAGCGCCGGCATATACTGCTGCGCGGACTGAGCCAATGCCGCCACTTCTTGAATCTTCCTCTTCTCCTGCGCGATCACGAGTGACTCGGCCAGGTTAGATCCAGCAGATGCACACTCAGTAGAGCGTTAGAAATCCCCAGCTATGGTGATTACACCGTTTGGTCCGGGCAACTTCATCTTCAGGTAGCTAATGTGACAACTTGCCATGAATTTGTTCAGGGCAGGCCTGCCGAGCAACGCGTGATACGCACTTTCCAAATTGACAACTTCGAATTCCAACAGTCCAGCAATTATCTCTCATACTGAACAACACGTCAACCCGGACCTTGCCAATGGGTTCATAAGAAATGCTTGGCACAATACCATGGAAGGTTGTCCTCGTAGCTTGGAGCATCTTCTCCGAGATACCCAACTTGCGCATCGTGTCTACATACATGATGTTAATGCTACTACCATTGTCAATCAGCACCTTTGAGAACCTCACATTAATGTTAGGCCCAATGAATGTCGGATCCAGCACTAGCACATACGAACCAGGACTTGGCATAAGCTTGGGATGATCTTTGATGCTCCAGGTAATTTCCTGGTCCGACCAAGGCATATACCTCATCATCGCTGGCATTACCGCATTCACCTCCATATGTTGGTGCTACAAGCTCTTCCTGTCTGTATCTTCTGTGGCGAACAGACAGTAACTTTGATGATGCTCCCTGTACTCATTCCTCCCCTCATTTCTGGGGTACCTCTGATCCGGTTGATGCTGGTCTTCCACTTGATGCACCGCATCCCTTCTCTCATGGTTGTCATACCTCGGCGAAGGGGGAGGCAACATTAACTATTGCGTGTTTGCTCCGGAGAGCAATTGCTGCCGGGGTAACTCCTGCCGAGGCTGATCATTCTGAGGTGCCTGAGCATTCCCCGAACCACCTTGTTCTATCTTTCGCATCCACTCACACTGCCGGGTTGTGTGACCCGCTAGCTTACTCGGATTTGGCGTATGGAACTTACACGGCTGATCTAGCATTGCCTCATAGGTATACCTCGGACGGTCCTTCTTCTCTTGCCACTGTTTTTTCTGCTCTGGCGTCCAAGTTTTCTTGCCATCATTTCTTGGAGTCCATTGTTGTCCTCTAGTTTTCTGACGTTGACTGCTTCCTGGTCCGGGTTGATCCTGATTCACAGCTGCAACTTGTTGCCAACTGTACCGATAATCCGGTCTGTCATCCCTTCTTTTACCTCGGTAATCATTTCTCCGGGATGACCCGGCCCCATCTCGCTGACAATACTCCTCGCTTGACTCGTTTGACACGAGCCTAGGCTGAGTCGGATCACCCAAGGCATATGAATCGGCGATTCGGATTGTTTCTGCCAAGGTGGTTGGCATATCCCTTTGCAACCTTTGCCATAGCATGCTTGCATATCTGCATCCCTGAGCAAACCAAGCTATGGCCTGTGACTCAATCACGCCCTCACAGGAGTTTCGCACAGTGCACCAGCGGGTCAGGAATTCCCGGTCTATTTCATTCAGTCTCTGCCTGCACATTGCAAGGGTCTGTGGCCTGTTGGGCCTCTGATACGTACTTGAGAAATTGCTAACGAACATCTCCTCAAAATCGATCCAACAGTTAATACTTCCGGGTGGCAAGTTGTTTAGCCATACCCTCGCAGGCCCCTCCAGCATCTGGGGTACATATCTCACAGCCCATCTCAAGTTGCCTGTGGCAATTTTCACAGTTATTGCATAGTTAATCAACCAATCCTCCGGCTTAGTGCTGTCGTCATACGTCTTTGTGCCTCTAGGTAACTGGAAGTTAGGTACCGGAGGTTCCTTCATGATCCGGGGCCCAAAACATGCTGGACCCGGAGGACCTTGACACTCAATTTGCTCTGACGTATACAGCCGATCCAGTTTTAACCTGGCGTCATTAGGCATCAAGTTCCTGCCTCCCAATCTTGACCCTATCACGTGATAGTCCGGCCTGGAATAGCCAGCGTTCACCATCTCCGAATCACCATCATTGTATCTACCTTGCTCCTGTGGAGCTGCCCTCTGTTGCATAACTTGGCCGGCACAACACTCTTGCCGTGGTATATTCCGCTGCTACGGTTGACCTGCACCTACCGAATTACGCTGTCCGGCATTACCGTTTACAGCATTCCCTTGACCGGCATTGCCTTGGTCGCGGTTGCCTCGGCCAGCTTCACCTCGGCTCACACTCCTTCGATCCTCATTTATCTGCACTTCTTTTCCTTTCCCTGCCCTTGCCGGGTCATATGGGACTATCTTCTTATTCCTCCTGGCCGAAGTTACAACCTCTTATCTCCTAGGACCACCATGAGGAGACGATGCGGCTCCAGCGGATTTCTCTGGGTTACTCACCGCCGAATGAACGATCTTGGAGGCCCCAGCTCTCTCCGGGTTAGCCCTGAGCAATTCCTCGTTTTGCCTGTTTGCGATCTGAACCAACTCATTAACTCTATCCTGCTGTCTTTGACAGGCTTCACCCGTCAGACCTTCTAACTCGGATGCAGATGCATCTGCTGCCCTGAGGTTTTTTGCCGGGGTACTATACTTCGGCAGCCCCACGGACAAACAGTTTTCTGATTCCTCAATCCTAGTATCACCTTCTCTGTTCATTTCACTCATGAGATTTCTCCCCTTCACTTTTACAGCATCTACCTTATTTGCCTTGGCGTACTCACGCAGTGTCATGTTCAACGACTGCTGAGCCGTGGCTACCTTTTTCGCACCCTCTAGTATTTTCTGCCTAGTCTCCTCTAGCTCAGCATGTGCCTGAGCCGGATCTACTGTTGCTGCTACTGGGTTTGCCAAGCTATCCATCGCCTGTTGTAGCACATTCTCAGGACTCTCTAGCGGAGGACCTCTACTTTTCCTCGGTGCCTTAGGTGTTACCTCCGAATCTGGTACCGGATCCTTGCTTGCGCCAGCGCCAGGCGCGGTCATCATTACCTCAGCGTGGTCCGGGGAGCGAGTGATACACGCCAAGCGAGCCGCACTAAGGGGTGGCTCGCCTCCTTCGACGATGTGTCGCGGATGAACGCACGACACATTGACAGCAACGTAGATCTTGTGCGTGCCGAGCTTGACAAAGAGGCCGTTGCGCGGGAGAGGACGCTTGCTGAAGCAGCCAGCGTTGTCGCTGACAAAATCCAGCGCTCCGAAGCGCTGAACGAGCCCGGAGATGATGCGTTCGCCGGTGCCGATGAAGTTTCCCGTCCGGATCTTCACCCCTGCTAGCGCTGCTAGCCCCATGGTGGGCGCCAACTGTCGTGGTGGTGTCACGGCAGATGCCATGGATAGGCTAAAGGTGGGGACTAAATGCACTAGGGGAATCCAAGGAGGGATAGTGTGGTGATTCCACACACAGTAGCTTTGTATTTGATTCACTTCCAAGGTTTACAAGTGCTCCTTGAGCTGTATTGGGGAGAGGAGGAAGAAGAACTCTCTTACTCTCACCGCTAGTAAAACACAACTCTCTAGGAGACAACCCGAAAAACCAACCCTTTCTACAGAGGCCCTAGCCCTCCTTATATAGGGGTGGCTAGGTCTCCAATTAGGGCATACGTGGAGGCATATTCCAAGGAATATGCCTCTTCCCAAAATAGTAAGCCGACCGGGTCACTTTAGCCCAGCATCATCCATGCAGAGGCTACGTGAGCCTCTGCGGCACCTGCGTCATCCGACATAGGCATCGTCACCTTTGTCGGCCATGCCTCGGTGGTCCTGGCCTCTGTCTGCTTCACTCACGCTCTACGTACAATGGTCACCTTTGACCAGCGAGATACCTTCCTTCTCATACAATCTTGATATAACCCGGATCGTACCTAGTTGATCCGGCCATACTTGCTCCTACATATAAGTTAAATACATCTTATTGACATATGGCGTAAGTCGGTTGAGACCTAGTTAGGTGGACGTCCCCTGGTCCAGGTTACTCTGTGATTCGGCCTGGCTTGAGGTGACTCGGCCAGCACTTGCTTTGACCTTGCCGTACCTCGGCTAACTAGACCTTTATACCCCGGCGTGACCCTACCCGGGGGTATCCCCCCAACATAAGGGTATTCCTTGGGTTTGCGATCAAGCAAGTAAGAGAAGGAACCTTCTTAAATCAAGCCAAGTATACTCAAGACATGCTCAAGAGGTTCAATATAAAAGAATTAAATGCATATCCTACTCCCATGGTAACCAAGACTCATCTTGAACTTAATCCAAATTGTAAAGATGTGGATCAAAAGGTATACTGGTCCATGATTAGTTCTTTGCTTTACCTTTGTGCATCTAGACCCAACATAGTGTTAAGTGTTGGAGTGTGTGCAAGATATCAAGCGGCTCCTAAATAAATCCACTTGATGGTGGTCAAAAGAATCTTTCGATATTTAGTTCATACCCCAAACTATGTTGTGTGGTACCCTAGGGGCTCAACATTCTCTCTTTCTGGGTACACGGAATCAGATTGAGCTGGTGACTAGGATGATAGGAAATCAACCTCTAGGGATTGCCAATTCCTTGGTAGGTCCTTGGTGTGTTGGTCCTCCAAGAAGCAAAATTGTATATCTCTCTCTCTACCGCTGAAGCCAAATATGTGGCATCCACTAGTGCATGCACTCAATTGTTATGGATGAGGCAAACTTTAAAGGAATGTGGTGTCCATTGTGACAAAGTGCCTCGTTTGTGTGACAATGAAAGTGCTATCAAGATTGCCTACAAGCCAGTGGATCATACAAGGACAAAGCATATTGAGATTCGTCATCATTTTATTAGAGATCATGTTTCTCGGGGAGATATTGAGCTATCTTACGTTTCAACAAAAGACCAACTTGCAGATATTTTCACCAAGCCTCTTGATGAAGCAAGGTTTTGCTCTTTGAGGAATGAGCTAAATATCATGGATTCAAGGAGTTTGACTTGATCATCTTGCATACTCACGTATATCTTGATCATTGTGTGGTTTAGGTGCAGGTGTGGAGATAGGGGACTGCGGTCCTAATCTATTGGGTTATCCCTCCCCCCATGATGCTGAAATTAAGAAAATTAATTCTCTTAATATCATTTTGTGATATGTGAGCTTCATTCATGAGTAGTGGCAATGAACCCAAGGATGAAAAACGGCAAAAGATGCGACAGATTAGACGTTCCGGCCATGTGCCTAGTTGATATTTTCCGGCTACTAAGCCCCCAGTATCGTGTGCAATGTATTGTCAGCTCCCCCTTTGATTCCAGCTGCAGACCGCAACCCGGCTACCCGACAAGGACACAACATAAACAGCAGAGCACACGAGAAAGTGACCAAGTGTTTAGAAAAGCACGAGCTAGTTTTTGAAAAGTGAAACCGATATCCGGTTAACAACACATGTTCTATATCAAGATATTAATAGCAGGTTCACATCCGCATGTTTGTTTTGCACGACTACACCAAGTCGGATGTCAAGGATGGAGAAGATTCGAAGTCCTTGCCTTCACCAAGCACTCTGAATCTCAGAGGATACACCCATGGGGTGCGCTCGTGCGCCCCAAGTGGAAGCATGTAGTTCCGGCCGGCTAAAGGAGATTAGCCAAACATTCAGGCCCAGGTGAGGGCAAGAGCAAGAGAAAAGAAGATAAGAAAAGATTCAAAGCACTTGGCTACTCCAACTACTCCGAATCTCGAGGGCTACACCCAGTGGGTGTGCTGTCACGCCCCCACTACTGGTCATAGTTTTCTAGTTGGCCAAGGAAAGTAAGGTTGTCTGGCTGAGGGTGATCAGCCGGAGTGAAGGACAGGTGATCCGGCTGAAGGTGTTCAGCTGGAGCAGAGGCCAGATTGTCCGGCTAAAGATTATCAGCCAAAAAGAACTTAGAATCTAAAGGAAAGAAAGAAAGAGAGAAGATTCGAAGTCCTTGCCTTCGCCAAGCACTCCGAATCTCGGGGGCTACACCCAGTGGGTGCGCTGACACGCTCCCACTGGAATCAGTAGTCCTCTGGCTAAAGGAGTCTTGCAGGATGAAGATAGTTGGACAAGACCTAATCGACAAAAGTCAGAAGAAGTCCAGAGCATAGAAAATCAAAAGGAAAAAAGGGAACGAGCATGCATTACATAAAAATAAGGGGAGTTGAAGCTCCCACAAGTTCACCAGTGCATACCACAAGTACATCAAAAGGAAAAACTATTACAATTCCACCCTGCATCCCAGGGATCGGGTCTAGGCGGCAGGTCCCTTGCCATGCGGCTGCTCCTGGCTAGCCGTGGCTTCGGGAGAAGGCGGAGGCACACTAGAGGTCCCGGCTCCAGCTTCTCCACCACCCGGATGTGGCGCTGGCTTGGTCTCCGTCTCCGATGTCCCGACATTCTCCGAGTCAGTGAGGACCTCATCAACGTCGGTGTAGCAGGCGACCTTGATGGCGAAGGCGCGGAGCTCCGGATGAGTATGGCGGACATCAGCAAGATCTGCCGATGCGGGAGCCCCCATCGATCTTCTCGACACACGCATCCTTGTACCAGGATAGCATCAGATCTAGCACCATCTCGGCTCCGGCCCGTGCTGCCATGTCCCTCAGCCGTTCGATGGCTACCGGTACCCGCGAGACCTTCGCCGCCAACTCAGCGATGGTGTCCGGTGCAGCAGTGTCCAGCCACAGGAAGCTGAAGACGGCCTGAGCAGCCTTGCGCAGCTCAGTGGCATCCTCGCCAAGCAGAGCGACGAGCTCCCGCGCACTGGGCTGCTCACTCGGGAACCGCTCCTGAAGCAGGGCGTAGGACAAAAGGTCTACCCTCGGATAGTAGGCTGTCAGAAAAAGGAAGTCAGATCTGGCTATCGGATCCGGGCGAAGAAAAGTAACCAGAGAAGAAGAATACCTTTGGTGATGCGGCCGACCTGCATCAGCTCATCCAAGAGGAACTTCTACCACTCCACCAGCCGCTTAACCTCATTCCCCTACTCCTTGCTCTAGGAGTCGAGGAGCTCGAAGGTCTGGGCTCAGCTGGTGAGGGCGTTGTCGCGCTCCTTGATGATGGCCTCCAGCTTCTCTGCCTTGGAGTGCCACTCCTTGTTCTAGAGGCGGAGGTTGGAGTTGCTCTGGCTGAGGCGCTCGTTTGCTTTGATCAACCGGTCAATCTACCGTTGGGCGCAAACCATGATGGCTACGTACACAACCGGATGTCAGTAAAAAATGAAGAAGAAGAAGAAGCTAACCGGACAAAAGGACTCACTATGGGAGTTGTCGTTCGCCGTCACAAGCTTTTGCTCCAGCATCCAGCTGGTTCCGCGTGAAGCCTCGAGCAGCTTGGCCTCCTTCACCACCACCTCCAGGGTAGCAGCTAGAGTGGCCAGGGACGCGGAGGAGGAGGAAGAGTGGTCGGCGGCGTTGAGGGTCAAAGACTCCTTCACCTCGCGGGGTGCCACCCTCCACTCCTCTCTCGGCTTCCCATCCGAGTTATCGTCACCCACCACCATTAGCTCCTTACCGGCTGTGGACAACCTTGCTCCCGCGGGACCTCCGTTGCTCCTCGAATTCGGCGCAGTGGTGTCCGGCTGTACCACAGTAGTCAGCGGGGCATCACTGGCCCCGATAGCCGTAGCCGGATCCACACTGTGTGGCGGCCGAGTCTCGGGCGGAGGAGGAGGGGCAGCTGCAGAAGTGGAGTCCTGCTCAGCAGGCGGCACGCGAGGCGGCGAAGCAGTGCAAGCACGCGTGGGGCTCGTGGCTCTAAACGAGAGAAGGGCACTACATGAAGAAAGCGCGGGCCAGTAAGAAAAGGAAGGAGGAGCAAACCAGAATAGAAGGAAGAAAAAGAGAAGAAAAGGGGGGAGGGAGAAAGGCTTACCCATGGACCACTAGGGGCGGCGCCTTCTTGCGACCACCTCGGCTCAAGGGCGGCGCGCCGTTCCAGCTCCTCTTGGCTGTCGGCTCCTCTGCCACAGGCCGACTGGATCTGCCCCCTCCCACGGTGGACCGGCTGGAGTCGCCATCCGTCGTCCGTCGTTGGTTGGGCTCGGCAGCCGGGGCGGCCTCCTTCTCCTCCATAACTGGCTCGTAGGGGTCGTTAGCCGTCTCTTCATTCCAGTTCGGGAAGACGTCAGCCTCGCTGTCAGACTCCTCACCTACTCAGCGCGCGCGGCTCCAGAAGGTCGGTGACACATTTTTGGAGAGTGGTTGTGCCCTCCTCCTGGATGATGCAGGCAAGGTGCTGCCACAAGAAAGGAGACGGCAAGAACGTCAGCCGGAGCATGCATGGCAAGAAACAAAGGGCGGTGGAAAGAACAAGGAAATTACCCGGGGCGCGTGGTTCTAGCACGTATATGGGGCCAGCCCGAACCGCCAGTTCTCCGGAAGCTTCTCCTTCGTGATCGTCCAGACCCACTCCTGGAGGATGGGGTAACGAGGGTCACACCGAGAGAGCCGAGTCGGGTCCAGCCGGCCAGAGTAGAAGCACAACTTGTGCGCAAGACGCTGTAGAGGCATCATCAGCCGAGACATCCAAGCGAGGGTGATGTCTAGGCCGATGAGACCGGCGATGACGAGTGACCTCATCCGCATCAGCATCTCGTCCGACTCGGCCTTGTCATCGTGGATCTTCAGCTCCCAGTTCTACCGGCTAGACTCCCCATCCTGGAAGGCCGGTAGGTTGATCAGGTCGACTTTGGTGATGTTGCGAACATAGAAGTACGACTGCTTCCACAGTCGGACTGTGTCATGTAGCCGGAACTTCGGATAGCATGTCTGTGAACGGGAGTAGATGGACGCTCCGCCGCAAGGGACCAGCGGCCCCTTGGTGAACTGGACTTGTGGCCGAACACGAAACAACCGGCAGAAGAGCCTGAGATCTGGCTGGATCTCGAGGTAGCACTCGCAGAAGGCGACGAAGTGCGAGAGGATGCCAATGGCATTGGCGTCGAGGTGGTGGAGGCGCAAGTCAAAGAAAGCGAGAAAGGTGAGGAAGAAGGGGTTCGCTGGGAGGGCGAACCCGCGGGCAAGGTGGGAGAGGAAGATGACCCGCTCCCCTCCTAGGGGTGCGGCGACTCCTCTTCCAGCGGCGCGAGCCGCACCGTCACCTCCAACTCCGGCGGCAGGATTTGCGTCGCGTGGTACTTGGCGATGTACTCCTCCGTCACCAAGGATCCGCACTAGGCGCTACGCTTAGAGGCCATTACCTCTTCATTGGCCATCACTGCAGGCACTAAGAAGCATGGGTCCGTGTCTACGACAACCTCAAATGGGCGGCATGGCGATTTCGGCGGAGGTAGAGCGGAGAAGGCAGAGCGCACGGGGGCAGAACTTGTGAAAGCAGACAGCAAGGTGGGGAGAACTGCTCCCCGAGCGGTATTTACCCTCGGGGGAGAGCAACCGTTCGGGCTACAGCGTGGCGCCCATTGAGCCGTGCCCCCCACCCCCCCCCCCCCACTGCTCCAGATCGTTTGCAACCACGCCGCGCGTAGAAGATCCCGGGGCGGAAACCAAAGAGGCGGGCGGCAGTTCCCTAGGCGACGTGTGCGATGTGATGGGACGCGACGCTGCGTGTGGCAGCGCAATGATGGCGCGTGCGCGCGTGGACGGCCTTAGCACTGACGTCACGGGCAGCGCAACTGTCAGCCTGTAGCCGGATGAAAATTCAAAGGCAAAACTGGGCGCACGCACATTTCACTGAAGGGCGAAATCCACACATGCTCGGGGGATAGTGTTGGGGGGATGACGCCCATGTAGCCTGGTCGGACAAGAATAAAGGCAGACAGCTTGCGTGTGGCTAGCAGATCCTAGCCGGACATGAGCGCGTGGATCTGGCTATCATTAGGTAGCCGGAGGAAGGAGGGGTGAAAGGAGACAGATCCGGCTAGGCGACCGTAGCCGGACGCAATCAAGATAGAGGCAGGGTGATGTGCTACACAATACATGACATGCCCTGGTACAGCGACAAGCCACCAGAAGGATGAGGGACATGCCGAAGACTTTGTGGCTAACAGGGGCACAGTGGTCGGTTGCTGACAACAAGCTCGCACGACGTTCACTGTGCCCACGACGACCCGCACGGCGTGTACCCTCGACAAGACTCACAACTACGCAGTACTGTAGGTGACCAGCCGGCTAGGGCCCGCCTGTGGGACCCACTAGCCAGACTGGCCAGTAAGGTCGCCCCCAGCCTATATAAAAGGAAGGAAGGCTCTCGTAGCAAGGGTTGATCATTTCCGTAGCTAGCCAATTCATACAGCTCGAGGAGCAGCTTGTAGTTCTCATATCGCACATAGTCAGATCGGCAGGAGTAGGGGTGTTACCTCCACACGAGGGCCCCAAACTTGGGTACTTCATGTGTCTCGCTACACTCGCTCAAACCCGATCCCGTCTGCGAACACCGTCGATAGCTTCCCTGCCGTTTTCCCACACCTCTATCTAGCCTTCTTAGGCACTGCCGTTCCCAATTCAAAGACATTATATATGCATGTGATGTTTATCCTTTTGTGCATCTTATTTTGTTTAGATTTGATCGCACGGTTGCATTATAATATGATCTCTCTCACATAATACCAACATAAAAGTGTGTTCTTCCATAGTATGCACCATCAAGAAAGCTGGTCGTTTTGAGACACCTCGTGATGATCCAGTATGATAGACTCCGTGTTCATATACAATGGGTGTAAGCCAGTTTTGACAAATCGGGACTAGAGATACCTATCTCTAGTACCAGTTAGCTACGGATCTGGACTAGTGGCCATCACGTGGCAGCGACAAC
Organism: Avena eriantha; assembly: GCA_910589775.1. Lineage (NCBI taxonomy): Eukaryota > Viridiplantae > Streptophyta > Magnoliopsida > Poales > Poaceae > Avena > Avena eriantha. The sequence continues at coordinate 405,880,435 of OU342740.1, read as the reverse complement.
GCAGCTAGGCTAGAGGATCTCTAGTCCCGAGTCGTAACACGACCCAGGACTAAAGAGTTCCTGCCGCGGCAGAAAATCATGTGTTTTCTCTATCGCGGCACAAATTTGTGTTTTCCTTTTCGTTTTGTTTTTTCCATTTCGTTCCTTTCTCAATATGTGTTTCATTATAATTTCAACCATGTTTCCGCACATATATTCTACGCTACTACATACACAGTACACGTTGATGCAAATATAATTAATATTCAATCTCTTACGAGCCGTCAGCGCAATCAAAACTCATTGGCGCTTTGTTTCTTTGATCTATATCTATTCTTTCACCGGACTCATTAAAAACATGTGAGCCATCTTTGGCTCCATCATCTCCATTCTGGTATGCTCCACCGTCTTCTGCTCGACCAAGGGGATTCCATATTGCATATCCTCCTCACCTTCTCTATCGTTGAAGTCCATAGATTCACTAATACAGAAGATAAAACAGTACTAATGAAACAATAAGTAAAGTTATTACATCTTGAATAATCCGGTTAATGCAATAATAATATCAAATCCCTAAAGAAACAATAAGTAAATTAATACATCTCGAATAAGACATCACTAATATATATATATATATATATATATCTCAATCAAACTAGACGTCGATTCCCGGGTCCTGAGCCACGGTTGGTGAACACCCAAAGAGAAGGAACTGCTCGTGTAAGATCCCTGAAGAATCTGCCATGTATTGGAGATCTGGACGTCCAACGCAGTCATATAGCGATAGACGTGCTCATCCTCCTCCCTGACACGACGCTGTACCACCTCCTCAGGGGTCGGCTCCCTCCGCACCGCTAGTGGACCATGCGACCGCCAGCAAAGAAGCTCTGGGTCGACGACGGGACCCGGATTCCTCACCAAGTTACGCATCCCGGAAGGTAGCCCCTCCTAGTGCCAGTCCGGCGGAGCCTAGTCTCGGACATACGCGGCAGAGCCCAGTACTCCGTCATTTCCACTGACTCGACGATGAGGATGCGAGATGGGCATCACTGCCGATAACAAATTCCTATCGAAATAAAATCAAATTTATACTAAACAATCCATAAAGTAAGTAAAGTAACTAAGTATAATGACAAAGTAAAATAACTAAGTAAACAACTAAGTAACTAAACAACTAACTAACTAAAATAACTAAGTAACTAAGTAACTAAAATAGCTAAACAACTAAATAACTAAAGTAACTAAACAACTAAGAAAATAACTTAACAACTAATTAAACATATGAAAGATAATAACTAAATAAACAAAGAAAATAACTCATCTATATATATTTTCTTATGTATACATACATTTTGTAATAAAAGGTGAAAGATATATACTAAGACATCACTAATACATATCGCTAATAACTAATTAAACATATAAAAGATAATAAAGAAAGAAAGAAAATAAATCACCTACTTACACTTTCTTTATGTATACACACACTACAATACATACACTTTTATAATAATCATTTCTTTTGTTCATACACAAAAATACATAAACACTTTTTTATAATCATTTCTTTTGTTAAATCAATAAATATTCCTAGCCACTACATACCACTACTAATATTACTAATAGTACTACTAATATGATTATAATAGTACTACTAATATTACTACTAGTACTACTAATATACCTAGTACTATTACTAATATTACTACCACTAATACTACTATGCCACTACCAATATACAAATACTACTAATAATACTACTAACCTAGACTAATTACCTAGCTAATTGTCTATCTAATACAACTATTAACCATGGGGTGGGATATCGAGGGAACCTACCTGCTAGGGCCGGCGGCGGTGGTTATGGCGGCGGTGGGATGGTGCGGCGGCCGAGTGCGAGGACGGTGCGGTGACGGAGAGGAGGACGGCATGGCAGATGGCGACGGTGATGACGGACGGCGATGGAGAGGAGGATGTCATGGCATAGTGGGGCATCCTATCGACGTAGATCAATTTTCGGCAGCGCCTCCTGCATGTGTGAAATTGAGATATGGGGGTGGGGGAAGAGGAGCAGGGCACGTGCAAAATTTATAGGGCTAGGACCTTTGGTCACGGTTCACTACACGACCCGGTACTAAAGGACCTTTAGTATCGAGTTGTCTAATGAACCGGGACTAAAGGTGTTTGGCAGAAGCCTATTGATGTCTACGCACTTCTATTCTTGTAGACAGTTGTTGGGCCTCTAAGTGCAGAGGTTTGTAGAACAGCAGCAAGTTTTCCCTTAAGTGGATCACCCAAGGATTATCGAACTCAGGGAGGAAGTGGTCAAAGGTATTCCCTCTCAAGCAATCCTAAAATCAAGATACAAGAAGTCTCTTGTGTCCCCAACATACCCAATACAATTGTTAGGTGTATAGGTGCACTAGTTCGGCAAAGAGATAGTGAAATACAAGTGGTATGGATAATTATTAGTGGTAATGGTGCCAGAAAATAGCTTGATGGCGTGGAAGAGACTAAAGGCAAACTGAAATAAAGATGAAAGCAAGCAAACATGTAACAGATCTAATTGCAAACAGTGTTTCAGTTCTTAGATACAAGGCCTAGGGATCATACTTTCACTAGTGAATACTCCCATATAAATATCTTCTCTTTATGATACTACTCTGAACTACTCTCCGGTTGGACACTCTAATCCATGGTAGGACTATAACAGCACACCTCAAAGTTCGCTTTCCACATCTAGATAACCCCACACTGTCACCTTGAGCACTAGATGGTTCCAACAAACACCACAATTTCATAGAGACATCCAACTCCAAATATAACTCATAACAAGTATTTTTAATCTCTAGCCTAAGTGCCACCATGGTGTACACGCTGTCACTTTCACACACATGGGAAGAGCCAGAGATCTATTAAAGTACTTGAGTAGAAAGGTAGATCTACTTGATTACAAAGCTCATGATCATAATATGATCATGCATAGAGAGAGAGAGAGAGAGAGATGAACACATAGCTACTGGTAGAACCCTTAGCCTCGAGGAAGAACTACTCCCTCATCATCATGGGAATCACCAACGGCGATGGAGATGGTGGTGGAGATCGATAGAGATGGCTTCGGGGACACTTCCCCATCCCGGCAGGGTGCCAGAACAGAGACTTTCTGTCCCCTGAATCTCCCCCTCGGTGGCGGCGGCGCTGCGGAACTTTTCGTGGCTGGAGGCTTGATGATTTAGAGTTTTTGCATCGGAGGCTTCTTATAGGTGAAAGGGGAGGTCGAGGGGGTGTCGGAGGGGACCACACCACCCCCTGGCGTGGCCTGGCCTGGCCCACGCCACCAGGTGGTGTGGCCAGACCCTGGCCCTCTCCATCTCGTCTTTTGGCTCTGTTTCCCCCTCGGTGAAAAACTGACTTTGCTTTTGTGTTGTCCAATTCCAAGAATATTCATTTCTTGACTTTCTTGGAACCAAAAACAGCAGAAAACAGGCAACTGGCATTGTGGCATCTTGTTAATAGGTTAGTCCCAGAAAATGTATAAAAAGCACTCCAAAGTATGGACAAAACATAAGAAAGTAGATATAAAACAAGCATGGAACATCAAAAATTATAGATACGTTTGCAACGTATCAACTTCCCCAAGCTTAACTCCTGCTCGTCCTCGAGTAGGTAAGTGATAAAAAGAAAGAATAATTTTGAGGTGCCATGCAACATCATAAACTTGATCAAAGTATTTGTAAAACATTGATAGCTGGGATCATAGTACTTCAACATAGCATGAAAGATAAAGTTCTAACAATAATACATAGCAACTATGTTGCAACATAAAAAGGCACAAACAAAAGATTCATGAATAACAATGCTTTGCAAGACGTTTTTTGTTTCACATAAAGAAAACATAGCATAGTGGCATTCAACTTGTCCCTCATAGATTAGCAAACATAAATGCATAGGACACCTTCAAACTTCATAAGGGTGACTAGATACAAATAGTTTAAGAACTAGCAATATCAAAGTTATGCATCAATCAAAAAGTCTTGGGACAATGCACATAGAAATAAGAATGGCCATTATGCTCTCAAAATAGGTGCATAAAGATAGAAGGTGGAGACTCAACATAAAAGTAAAAGAAAGACCTTCATAGAAGGAAGTAGGGATTCAAGTCTCATAAAGAGCTTCCAAAAATTATGGTACTTATTAGCTTTCCGCTCTCATTGCCCCTATCATAAGCATCTTGAAGTGATTAAGGTTAAAGTGAACAAACTATGGAGTATATGCTTGACAAAGTATAAGTTGGAAATCTCATGTCCCTTGAATACGAGGGCCGCTCCTCATGCTACTCAAGTTTAGTTACCGGTAAGTTCTTGTCATAGTAAGTGCATGTGTATCATAGAGAACCGCCAACAGGGTACCCCTTGCCCGATGATACGGAAGAATCCCCATATCAAAATGACAAGGCAAGCAGACAACGAGCATCTCAGCAATCTTCTTATTTACCATGGGAAAATGGTTGTTTTTTCTCTCTTTCCTATTTTCTCATATCTTTTTTTTCTTTTTCTCTTTTTTTCTCAATATCTGACTCTTTTTTTATAAGAAGAATGCTTCATAGACAGCTCATTATGATTACGCTGCAGGTTTCCACCATGACAGCATGGATTAGACCGGTGGCCCAGGCGTTTCTCTAACACACATACATAACTCCATGGACTTACAAGCTCCCCTTTCATTTCAAACCGACGACATCCATAGACAAAAGAGCATGATATCAACAAGGTACAAAGTACAAGTGCAATGTTGAAAGCGTTCCCCATTACAGCATGGTTCTGCTAATCCCCAACATATAAGTGTAAGCATATACAACATAGACGACAGAATGGTTCAAGTTTATTAAGGGCAAGAAAAGTAAAGTATGCCATCAAGTTTGTGAGAGGTTTAATCACTAGTTTTCTCATAACAAGTTTAATTCGGAAGGTAGATAAAAACTTGAATATACTTGGAATAGCAAATGCTAATAGGTAGGTATGGTGGACTCTTTGGAATAACATGGTTTTAGGAGTTGGATGCATGAGTGGAACTCATACTTGGTTATGGAGGCTAGCAAAAGACTGGGAGTGACCAACTAAGAGAGCAATAATGGCCATAATCATGCAGTGCGACAAAACATCATCAATCAAAGCATAAAGTGATATTACAAGTCGAAAACTAAAGGATCATAAAGGCTATGGTGACTTTGGATAGTCATAACATGGTGTGAGCATGCGCCAAGTCAACCCAAATAAAGCATCAAATGAGAATACCACAATACTATGCTTTAATATGCTAAAACAACGCATGATTTTTCCAAGGCACATTAAGCAATCTCAATTGTTTATAACATGTCATGCTACAGCAAAGATCACTAAGCATAAAGCCAAAACAATATCAAGCATGGCATGACAAAGCATAGGCCATAGTCAAAAACAAGCTCTCTTTACCACTTAAGCATGAACTTTCCTACTCTTTTCCAATCCAAACCAAACTATTTGAAAACCAATGCATGAAAGAGGGGGTCCAACCAATTTATTTAAGATAACTAAGCAAACAAAGCAAACAAAAACCAAAAACAAAAACGAAGACGCTCCGAGAACAACACAACTGTGCATGAAACAATAAAAATGAAGTGTCTAGAAAGACCTGAGATTTTATTGATGAAGAAGGGGATGCCTTGGGCATCCCCAAGCTTTGACGCTTGTACTTCTTGGATATTTCTTGGGGTGACACGCGTTGCATCCCCAAGTTTGAGCTTTAGTCCATTCTTTATCTCATTACATCATTCTTTCCTTACACGTGAAATTTTTCTTCATATAAAACTTCACACAATCTTCATTAGCAACATTAGTGTACTCAAGATAATAAGTCTTTGGGTTCAGTTTCAACACCAATAAAAGTTCCATTACAAACAAGCTACTGTAGCACTTCCTTTAAAAAGTTCAAATGATCAAGGAGAACTCAAAGAGAAAGAGATTAAGAGGCAACTGCAAATAATGGCAGAAATCTGTCAAAACAGACCAGCAGGTAAAAACCAATTTTTTGAAGACGTTCTGTTGCTCAAATCGAAAAGTTTTGAACTAACGGAAGTTGGATAACAACCTTGGTCAAAAGCACAAACAATTACAGCTCAAACCTACGTACAAAGATATTTCACGAATTTTTACAGCGAAGCACAAAAATCTGTTTCGGGACAACAATTTTCCCAAGTATTACTCATCTCTCATTAGAGGATATTCTTGGCACAAAAGGCAAATAAAAAGGATAAAGAGCGGTTATGATAGAGGTAATAACTTCCAAGACTCATCTAAACTTTTGCGTTATCTCCCAATAAGTACTTTTCTTTAATGCCTTTAAGTTAGGCATGATAGTTTGAGAAGATGCTCACATAAGAAATATGAATTGAAGTCAAAGAGACCATCAAGAAGCAAATTCAAAGCACATTTAAGTCTAACCCACTTCCTATGCATAGGAATCTTGTAAATAAATAAGTCATTAAAGCAAAAAGCAAAAAGCATAGTAAAGCAAAACAAGTGCAACTTCAAGACTTTCAATATAAAGAGGGAAAACTTAATATTGTTGAGATACATAAAACCATGTTTCCCTCTCTCATAATAACTTTCAGTAGCATCATGAATAAAATTAACAATATAACTATCACATAAAACATTCTTATCATGAGCCACATGCATATAATAATTATTACTCTCCACATAAGCATAGTCATTCTTATTAATTGTAGTGGGAGCAAATTCAACAAAATAGCTATCATTATTATTCTCATCACCATAATCATCAAATATAGGAGCCATATTGTAATCATAATTAATTTTCTCCTCAATAGTAGGTGGACTGAAAATATCATATTCATCATTGTAATCATCATATATTGGAGGAATCAAAGTAAATTTTCTCCTCCATGCTTGGGGGACTAAAAAGATCATTTTCATAAAAACTAGCTTCCCCAAGCTTAGACTTTTCCATAGCATTAGCAATAATGGTGTTTAGAGAATTCATACTAATAACATTGATATTAGCACGCAAATAAAGTTCCATAGGTTTTTTAATTTTCTCTTCAAACACTTGATGTCCTAACTCAAGATAAATACTATAAAGCTCTCTAATTATTTTTGTTTTCCATTAAGCCTAACTAGTGAAAAAAACAAGAAACAAAAAGACAAAATTGCAAAATCTAAAGGAAATAACTTCGAGCACTCACACCGGAGGATGTGAGTACCTTTTACCTTACCTCCCTAGCAACGGCGCCAGAAAAATACTTGTTGGGGCGTGGTTGATGTGGGAGCTTCTTCTTCTTCAATCCCCGGCAACAGCGCTAGAAAATAGCTTAATGTCTACGCACTTATATCTTGTAGACAGTTGTTGGGCCTCCAAGTGCAGAGGTTTGTACAACAGCAGCAAGTTTTCCCTTAAGTGGATCACCCAATGTTTATCGAACTCAGGGAGGAAGTGGTCAAAGGTATTCCTTCTCAAGCAATCCTGCAATCAAGATACAAGAAGTCTCTTGTGTCCCCAACACACCCAATACACTTGCCAGGTGTATAGGTGCACTAGTTCGGCGAAGAGATAGTGAAATACAAGTGGTATGGATAATTATAAGTGGTAACGATGCCAGAAAATAGCTTGATGGCGTGGAAGTGACTAAAGGCAAACTGAAATAAAGATGAAAGCAAGCAAACCTGTAATAGATCTAATTGCAAACAGTGTTTCAGTGCTTAGAAACAAGACCTAGGGATCATACTTTCACTACATATAACTCTTTATGATACTACTCTGAACTACTCTTCGGTTGGACACTCTAATCCATGGTAGGGCTATAACAGCACACCTCAAAGTTCGCTTTCCACATCTAGATAACCCCACACTGTCACCTTGAGCACTAGATGGTTACAACAAACACCACAATTTCATAGAGACATCCAACTGCAAATATAACTCATAACAAGTATTTGTAATCTCTAGCCTAAGTGCCACCATGGTGTACACGCTGTCACTTTCACACACATGGGGAGAGCCAGAGATCTATTAAAGCACTTGAGTAGCAAGGTAGATCTACTTGATTACAAACCTCATGATCACAATATGATCATGCATAGAGAGAGAGAGATGGACACATAGCTACCGGTAGAACCCTTAGCCTCGAGGAAGAACTACTCCCTCATCAACATGGGAATCATCAACGGCGATGGAGATGGTGGTGGAGATTGATGGAGATGGCTCCGGGGGCACTTCCTCGTCCCGACAGGGTGCCGGAACAGAGACATTCTGTCCCCCAAATCTCCCCTTCGGTGGCGGCGGCGCTGCGGAACTTTTCGTGGCTGGAGGCTTGATGATTTAGGGTTTTTGCATCGGAGGCTTCTTATAGGCGAAAGGGGAGGCCGAGGGGGTGCCGGAGGGGCCCACACCACCCCCTGGCGCGGCCTGGCCTGGCCCGTGCCACCAGGTGGTGTGGCCAACCCCTGGCCCCTCTCCGTCTCGTCTTCTGGGTCTGTGTCCCCCTTGGTGAAAATCTGACTTTGCTTTTGCCCCGTCCAATTCCGAGAATATTCATTTTCTGACTTTCCTAGAACCAAAAACAGCAGAAAACAGGCAACTGGCATTGTGGCATCTTGTTAATAGGTTAGTCCCAGAAAATGTATAAAAGTACTTCAAAGTGTGGACAAAACATAAGAAAGTAGATATAAAACAAGCATGGAACATCAAAAATTATAGATACGTTTGCAACGTATCACCTATACCGCCAAAGCTGCCCCCCTCCCCCTGTTAGTCCCGGTTGCTGGCATGAACCGGGACTAAAGGTGTTTTTGGAAAAAAATGTTTTTTTGCTACAAACTATATATATATGGTACCCGCCTTATATACAATATTAAATAAAAGAATATCTATCTAAAAATATATATTTATCATATAAAAATGTTTATAAAAAATATCTATCTAACAAAAGTATAATTTAGGGGTTTTATGGATTTGGTTTGGGAGTAATTTTTTCAATAATAATATGAGATGAACTTGTGTTAATTTGTATTATTCTATCTATCTTGTATTAATGTGATAAACTCCAAGCTCAATATCATTTTCAATATATGTGGATTCTATCTATATCTTGTTTTGGCACATTAAAAATGTGGATTCTATCTATCTAACTATTAAAACTATTAAAATTTTGCCATTTTAAATTAAAAATGTATTAAATCATATATTTTGCATACTTTTGAATCTGATAAAACTTTCAACATAAAAACTAGTTGCATCTACCCTACATTGCAACAAAAATAAGAACTAATACAAGCATTTTAATCATCGGCCATTGCAATAAAAATAATACTAAAAACTATGAAGATCCAGTACTATATATAGGGGCCTCATACTTATGTTGGACAGAAAATCATAGGGACGGAGTGAGAGAGCCAAGTAGGATGCCCAATATGTCATTGTGCATATCACAAGGCTCGCTCACACTGCCCCTCAGGATCACATCCGAAATGAAGGCACACATGTATAATGGCGTCCTAAAATTTTAACCATCGGCCATTGCAACAAGCAAGAACTAAAAACATGAATATGCAGGGGAGATAACTAATTTCACATATTAGGGAGTGCCTCTATGGCAAGCTCCTCAAAGATGTCTAAGGACGGGATCCTAAGACATCTTCGAGAAGCTCCGCCGTAGTGGTGTCCCTGCTCTCGCACACCATCTTGCAGTTTATAACTTGTCTAGATAGATCAATACACCGGGCAGCTAACTAATTTCACATATTAGAGAGTGCCTCTATGGTGAGGTCGTTGAAGATGTCTGAGGACGAGATCCTAAGACATCTTCGAGAAGCTCCTCCGTAGTGGTGTCCCTGCTCTCGCACACCATCTAGCTTGCAGTAGATAACTTCATAAGGATTCATATTTATAGATTAAGTAGCACAACATAGTGTCGACACTCATGACATAATCTTGACACTCAGCCATGTCATACTACCGCTACCCACCGAAATAGTGTCGCCACTCACGACATAGTGTTGACACTGGCTGGCATAGTGTCACCACCCACCGAAATAATGCCGCCACCCACGTTTAGTCCCGATTTGTCTCTCCAACCAGGACTAAAGGTTCATCTTTAGTCCTAGTTGGAGACACCAACCGGGGCTAAACATGGTTCGCACCGGCCCTAGCCTGCTGCAACCCCTTAAGTCCTGGTTGGTGTCTCCAACCGGGACTAAAGATTCATCTTTAGTCCTAATTGTGGATAGCAACCAGGACTAAACATGGTTCGCGTCAGCCCTAGCCTGTCGCAACCCCTGAAGTCCCGGTTCGTGTCTCCAACCGGGACTAAAGGTTCATCTTTAGTCCCAGTTGGAGACGCCAACCGGGACTAAAGATATTTCCCGCCAATCTCAAAGTCGTGAAGCCACGTGCCATGCTTTCCCGCCATTTCCCTCCGCTTCCTATCATGTTTTCCCACCTTTCCCTCTATATCTAGGCCGACCACCATGGCCATACACACATCCACACATTTCTCTCTCATAGCAATGGACATGTCATACTGGGCCTTTTTGACCCTCGAGGAGACCGAGGCGCTGTGCGCCTCCAGCTACCCATGCCCGCCAGGCTACCAACTGCCAACTGACTGGATGTTGAGCACTAGAGGGGTTCTTGTCCCTCCTGTTCCTCAAGGTTCTGCCCACTAGGCGGCCATCACGAATCACTTCTACCTCGAGCTCACGCCGGAGCAGCGGATGGATCCCCATTGGGATCCCGACAACTATGCCACCTGGAAAGCCTTCTTCACTAACCGGTGGGAAAGGGAGCTCACCAGGTACGAGGGTGATGGCCCACCCCCGGTGAACCACAACAAAGCTGGTCGCCACCTGTGGTGGGCGAACCGGACTATCACTGGCGTGATGTGCTACATCGCCGAGGGAGATTTTCGATCCTCGCCTACGGTACCCGCAATTTCACCAGCCGCAGAGCCACAAGAAGGGTAGGGGTGGTGAAGGCCACGAGCATAGCGGTGTCGTCATCCGGGAGCCCCTCCCTCGCACGTCATGAATCCGAGGCCTAAGTGGCAGGTGCCCTCTCCCCCGCCTGTCGTGAATCCGAGGCCAGAGTGGCAGGTGCCCCTCCCCCGCGTGTTGTGAGGATCTAGCTGTGTGTGCCTAGCGATGACGACAATGACGATGAAAATTCCGAAGATGACCCTGAAGCTGTCTACTATAGGGCTAGACATGATTATGACTAATAAATGCATGTCTTGCATGTTGGTCTCTCTACAACCCTCCCGAACTATGAAGATGTTGTTGTATTCTTGTGAGTTGATATCCAGATTAGCAGATTAGTTAAATGAAGAGATTGCCATGGGAACTATTCAGAATGCTCGGGAACAATATATTACATAAATGTTTTCTTCTGAGTTTTTAGAACACAATTACATAAAATGTTTAATACATTATTACACATAATTTCTTCGCGTGTGTGTCTTGCTGATTGCGTCGTAACCATGGAGCATCTTCATTAATTAACAGGATTGTTAGATCAGTGTTCACTGCAAAGGGTGGAACTTTATGAAACTTATCATAATCTTCTTACATGTATATCTTGTCCTCCACTCCCACGATGATTATTTCCCTAAAATAACTATGTGGCACTTTGGCTCATCATCTAATCTATTCTTTTCCTTTTTTTTCTTTTTCTAGGCTTGGTAGACATGTCCTTCACATAGAAAACCTGAGCCACGTCATTGGCTAGGATGAATGGTTCGTCTAAGTATGCAAGATTGGTGAGATCCACTATTGTCATTCTGTAATGTTCGTCTACCTTTATCCTGCATCCTGTCAACTTGACCCATTTGCACCGAAACAAGGGGACCTTAAAAGTAGGTCCATAGTCAAGTTCTCATATCTCCTCTATGTAACCATAATATGTGGTCTTTGACCCATTTTTGTTTGTTGCATCAAAGCGGACACCACTATTTTGGTTGGTGCTCTTTTTATCTTGGGTGATCGTATAAAATGTATCCCCATTTATCTCATTCCCTTGGAAAGTTGATATAGTCAAAGATGCTGACCTAGACAACAAGTGCAACTCATCATCTCTATTTTTTATGACATGTGCTTGCAACCAACCACTGAAAGTCTTCATGTGTTCATTTCTAATATAGTCGTCATGCTTACCAGGGTTTTTGGAGCGTATAATATTCTTATGTTCATCGATATACGGAGCCGCCAAGGTGGAATTTTGTAGAACTATGTGATGTTCTTTAGTGTAAGAATGCTCGTCCCTACATATTATTGATTTTCTTCCTACAGTGCCTTTTCCACTTAGTCTCCCCTCATGTCGTTATTGAGGAAGACCAATCGGCTTAAGGTCGGGAAAAAAGTCAACACAAAACTAAATGACCTCCTATGTTCCATAGCCCTTGGAGATGCTTCCTTCTGGCCTCACATGGTTATGGACATATTTCTTTAAGACTCCCATGAACCTCTCAAAGGGGAACATATTGTGTAGAAATACAGGACCGAGAATGGAAATCTCTTCGACTAGGTGAACCAGGAGGTGCGTCATGATAATGAAGAAGGATGGTGGGAACACCAACCCGAAACTGACAAGACACTGGACCACATCATTCTATAACCATGCTCGATCTTCATGATTGATTACCTTCTGAGAGATTGCATTGAGGAATGCACATATCTGAACAATGGGTACTCGGACATAATCTGGTAGAAGTCCCCTCAGTGCAATCGGAATCAATTGTGTCAAAATCATGTGGCAGTCATGAGACTTTAGGTTTTGGAACTTTTTCTCTACCATATTTATTAGGGATTTATATTTTTGTACCCACGGTTCATTAGTTGTACTCGGTTTTCCCTAGCCACTTAGCTTTTCCTCCCTTTTGCCCATCTCCTTATATGAAACTCTCACACGGTCTGAAAACTCGTTGTCCGTTAGTCTTGCCGATACATGCTGACAAGTGGGGCCGCGTTAAGTTGGGTCCCGTAGTGGACCCTCGCCATTACGTGCTGACAAGTGGGGCCGCGTTCTGTCGGGTCCCGTAGTGGACCCTTGCCGTTACATGCTGACAAGTGGGGCCGCGTTCGGTCGGTTCCCATAGTGGACACCTCTCTCCACTTATCTAGATCAGCATCGGACCCACAGCTTATCCACGTGAGCATCGGACCCTTAGCTTACCAAGGTTGGTGTTGCAAGATGGGACGCTGAGCCAGAGCCACGCCTGCGCCTGTGTCGTTGCCTCCCCATTCTTCTTCTTCTCCGGCGACGAAGGCCCTTTGTCTAGCTTCATTTTCATATAGTGAAATGTAATGCATATACGAAAATTATACACCTTTGAACTGTTTGAAATCACACTTAGGACATGATAATGTTGTGCTAATAAAATCCTGATCATTTATCATTTCCATGGAGTGAAATATAATGCATAAACTTGCATATACGAAAATTATAAACCTTCGAACACTGTGCAATCAGACTTAATACGTGATAATGATGTGCTAACAAAATTTTGAGAGATTATCATTTTGTCCCCCAATTTCATAGAGTGGAATGTAATGCATAAACTTGCATATACGAAAAGTATACACCTTTGAACTCTTTGAAATCACACTTAGAACGTGATAATGTTGTGTTAAGAAAATCTTGAGAGATTATCATTTTTATAGAGTGAAATGTAATGCACAAACTTGCATATGCGAAAATTATAAACCTTTTAACACTTCAAAATCGCACTTAATACGTGATAATGATGTGCTAACAAAATTTTGAGGAATTATCATTTTCTCCCCCATTTTCATAGAGTGGAATGTAATGCATGAACTTGCATATACGAAAATTATACACATTTGAACTCTTTGCGATCACACTTAGGACATGATAATGTTGTGCTAATAAAATCCTGATCATTTATCATTTCCATGGAGTGAAATATAATGCATAAATTTGCATATACGAAAATTTTAAACCTTTCAACACTATGAAATCAAACATAATAATGATATAATGATGTGCTAGCAAAATTTTGAGAGATTATCATTTTCTCCCCCATTTTCATAGAGTGGAATGTAATGTATAAACTTGCGTATATGAAAATTATACACATTTGAACTCTATGAAATCACACTTAATACGTGACAATATTGTGCTAGATCACTGAGGATCAACGGTTAGGGGGCACGATCCGCGTGACAACTATCTCAATCAATCAGAGCGTAGCAGCCAATATGAGTACAGGTGTGAGAGATTGTGACTAAGAGAGGGGAAAACTAAGTAGAACTTAAGAACCAAGGGCAAAACTAACAAAGAGATTCAAATAGAAAATAGAAATAGATTTAAAATATGGAAAATGTGTCTTTTATACAATAAAATACTCCCTCCGATCCAAATTAATTGACTTGAATTTGTCTAGATTCGGATGTATCTAGCACTAAAACATGTCTAGATACATATGAATCTCGACAAATCCGAGTCAATTAATTTGGATCGGAGGAAGTACATCTTGGCATACATCAAACTATTTCTAATTCACATATACACCAGTTTGACAATTATTGCCACATTCAGACAAACTATGTTTTGGGGAGGGATGTTTTGGGAAGAGGCTTGAGTAGAAAGCCATGAACCTTCATAGATAGTTGGTGATTTGAGAAGTGGTAATTTAGGTTAAAACTTGATTTATATACATTTCTTATGGTTGCAGGTCACATAATAAGACTCCATGGGTAGATTCCACTATGTTTTGATCTTTTTGAATTTGTTGTGCATAAAATGACTCAATTAGCTAGCTAAATCCCATTCGTTGACTCTCTGTTGACTAGCGACCGGAGGGTAAAACTGAGTATATTGCACACGGCAGTGTTAGTACTGGAGGGTAAAACTGAGTACAACCAAACTGTCAGTGTTACACTCGAGGGCAAAACCGAGCACAACTAAGTCGCCAGTATTAGACACGAGGGAAAAATGTGACTCACAGTACGCGTGTGCGGTGCACGGGGTGGTAGCGGACACGTGTGGCCATGCACGGTGTGGTAGAGTACGTGGTTACGCGGTGCATGGTGATGCAACGAAACATCGCTTCCCTTCTCCTTTATAGAGGCCTCCTCACTCTCGCTCATCACTCACTCGCTCACTCAACAGTCCCCATTGTCCCATCACCTTCTGCAAACCCCCAAGAAAACCCCAACCACGTCGGCGATGGAGAAGAACGGTGTGGTCGCCATCGGTGCCTCCAAGGCCACCGGCAAGGAGGCCCCCATCCCCGTACAGGCCCCCGTCGAGGCATCGAAGGTAGCCACCGTCCCCGTCCAGACTCACGTCCCCTCTTCCGCCTTAGCCGCCGGAGAGGAGGCCCCCTCCGGTCTCAGGAAGATCCTGCTCGGTTGGGATCCCTATGACGAGGTTGATTACATACGGACGGAGAACCCCTATGACACCAGCATCGCCGACCCATGGTCGGAGGTAACCAGGGTTTTATCCCCTTCCCATGTTCTTCCCCCATTCCCATCGTCGTATGCAAGATCGAATGTTATTAGGGTTCGGCTGTTCGTATTTTTACAGTAGCTAATCCTCTTGTGTTAGATATCATATTTCGATGAATCCCCCTGTTCGTAGTTAGGATCAGTATTCGATTTGGTTTGAGATTTGGAGAATAATCAAGGGATCTCAATTCGTTAATTTATGCAAATAATCAATCCCGATAATCAAGGTACCTTAATCTTGTACTTATTGCACTACTGTTTTTTCCAACAGGAGGATAGCAGTGACATCCGCAGCAACGATGAGTCCAAGGACACCAAGATTCGTCATGTGCTGAGGAGGCTGAAGTCCGGCAAGTACGACAACTTCTTTGTCGGCGACGTCTACAGGTGCCCCTTCTGCACCACCAGGAGGCTCTGCGCCACCGACTTCAACTCCCTTGTGAAGCATGCCGAGGACGTGAGGAACTGCGACGAGTTCGTGAATGTCCACGGCTTCAGAGCCAAGCACCAGGCGCTCGGTCTTCACCTCCGCAACCTCCATAAAGTGGCCGTCGAGGAGGTTCGCATGCCCCCGATCAAGCCTAAGGTGCCCAAGGTCAAGGGACTGGGCAACAAGAAGTGGAGGAGCCAAAGGAAGGAGAAGGAGGCCATGAGGGCCACTGATCTTGTAATGTTGTTGTTGCTATAAAGCACCTTCTTTTGGCTTGTCTGTGTTGAACTTATCCGCTGCTACTGAACAGCCTAATTGTCAAACCTAGTTAAGTACCGTACTATATATCTCCTATATTAGCTGCTTTATCTATATCTGCTCTATTTACTGAATTTATTTAAGTTCCTGGTTAAGTTTTCTGCTCTAGATTTGCTACCATATTGGGGAAAAACAAGGGATAAAAGGAACAATGAATCAAGAGAGAAGCTGCTCTAGATTCGCTCCCTTTTTAGGCAAAAAAACACAACTATTAGCGAGAGAGAGGGGAAAATGTGCTCTTAAAAAGACCAATTATAAAAATAACAAAACTTCCAATTTAGGCGACTGGACGCACGTAACCACCAAACGCGCCCCATATGGTGCCACGCCACGTCCCCCATAACGCGTTCCCAATAAACCGGCCCTAGGCAGTCCCAC
This sequence comes from Avena eriantha, assembly GCA_910589775.1. Classification (NCBI taxonomy): domain Eukaryota; kingdom Viridiplantae; phylum Streptophyta; class Magnoliopsida; order Poales; family Poaceae; genus Avena; species Avena eriantha. The sequence goes on along the minus strand of OU342740.1, from coordinate 405,863,809 downwards.
ATGGCATGGCCCCACACGTCAGCATAACGCTTTCCTGACCAAACATCCCCACGTGGGCCCAGACCACGCGGCCCCACACTTCAGCCAACGATCAACCAGACGGCAGCTGCCGTTCGAGCTCTTAGATGAGTTTCCGAGAAGGAGAGGGGTAAAAGTGAGAAAAAGCTAAGAGGGTATGGGAAAACTGAGTACAACTAATGAACCAGGGACACGAAAATAGAAATCCCAATTTATTATTCCTTTTATATTCGACAAGAAGCCAGGCAGGACCTTGATACTGCTCAAGTATTAAAAAAGATTTCCTTCTCTTGTTTGGTAAGAGCATAGATGGAAGGACCTTTAAACCATTCTAGATGTAGGACTTCTGGGTCTTTCATATGTTGCTAGTCCTACTGTGCTTCCAGTGTATCTTTTGCCTTTCCATACACGCCCAAGAAGCCTAGCAGGTTCACGCAAAGATTCTTCATCACATGCATCACGTTGATTGCAGAGCGAACCTCTAGGACTTTCCAATAGGGTAGCTCCCAAAATATAGATTTCTTCTTCCACATGGGTGCGTGTCCGTCAGTGTCCTTCGGAACAAATTGTCCGTCAGGACCCTTTCTAAAGATTACTGTTTAATCCAAATCCTTGACCATATCAAATACATCAGCACCAGTATGTTCATAAGGCTTCGACTAGTGACATGCTTGACCGTTGAAATGCTTGCCTTTCTTTTTTAAGGGATGCTTGGCCAAAAGAAATCGATGATGCCCCGGGTACACATTCTTCCTACAATGTTCCAAATATATAGTTTCATTCTCATATAAACAGTGTGTGCATGTATTGTATCCTTGTTTGATTGTCCTAAAAGGTTACTAAGAGCAAGCCAATCATAGATGGTTACGAACAGCAATGCTCGTAGGTCAAATGGTTCCTGTTTGTGCTCATCCCACACACGTACACCTTCGTCGCGCTACAACTGTAGAAGTTCTTCAACTAATGGCCTTAGGTACACATAAATATCATTGCCGGGTTGCTTCGGGCCTTGGATAAGCACTTGCATCATAATGAACTTCCGCTTCATGCACAACCAAGGAGAAAGGTTATATATACATAGAGTTACAGGCCAGGTGCTATGACTGGAGCTCTGCTCCCCAAAAGGATTCATGCCATCCGTACTTAGACCAAACCTTAAATTCCTTGCGTCATCTGCAAATTCCGGGTACTCTCTATAGATTTTTCTCCACTGCGACCCATCAACGGGGTGTCTTAACATCCCTTCTAACTTACGTTTTTGTTTGTGCCTTCGCAACAACTTGTCATGCTCTTTGTTCCTGAACAAACATTTCAATCATGGTATTATAGGAGCATACCACATCACCTTGGCAAGAACCCTCTTCCAGGGGGCTCTCCCTCAACATCGCCAGGGTCATCTCATCTAATCTTATACCGGAATGCAGTGCATATCGGGCATGCATCCAAATTCTCGTACTCCTCATCGCGGTAGAGGATGCAGTCATTAGGGCATGCATGTATCTTCTAAACCTCTAAACCTAGAGGGAAGACAACATTCTTTGCTTTGTACTTACTGGCGGTCAATACGTTATCCTTTGGAATCATATTCTTTATCATTTTCAGCAACTTTTCAAATCTGGAGTCAGATAGACCACACTCTGCCATCCATCACAGCAATTCCAGTGTGCTACCCTGCTTTTTCAGACCATTTTCACAATTTGGGTACAACGACTTTTTGTGATCCTCTAACATGTGATCGAACTTCTCCCTCTCCTTTTCATTTTCGCAGTCTCTCCGTGCATCATCAAAGGTCCGACCAAGATCATCAACGGGCACATCATGTGCCTCCTCTTTAGCCTCCCTTCAGCATCCCCCGTGGAAGTATCACTGTATTCAGGGAACCCATGATAGTTCTCATCATCCTTTTATTCTTCAGTGTCTTCCATTATAACTCCTCTCTCTCCGTGCTTGGTCCAACAATTATAGTTGAGCATGAAACCAAACCGAAATAGGTGGATGTGAAGGATTTTTGAGTCAGAGTAATCCTTCTGATTCTTATAGACACTACATGGACAAAATACAAAACCATTCCGCTTGTTCGCATCAACCACATGGAGGAATTCATGCACGCCATTAATGAACTCGCCAGCGCGTCGGTCACTACCGTACATCAATTCCCGGACCATATGCATTACTATATAAGTATATCAAAAACTAGTATGCAACATCATGAATAGAGATATCTGACCAATTTACTACAAGTTGTTCATCACATTAAAACAAAAATAGAGTATAGTGTACCAAATATTATTATTGCAAAAATAAAAAACTAGGCACTAATTTAAAAAGTTTCTACTCCATACTCATTTTGATCAGTTAATAATAAGTAAACAACATCTACACATATGCAAACTAACAAGTTAATGTGAGCTTCTAGAGCATTAAATGAACAATACTATTAAAGAAAACCCCTATTTCCTCACTTCATTTACTTGTTGAAATCTAAAAATTTGAATTATGGAAATTTTACATGCATCAATTTTTAAATTGGACAAAACAATTAACATGAAAAATGTGGAGTTTTTAATTATTGATCTACCAGTGAAAACCTCATTCCATTTTGAGCTCTGAAACTCTAAAATTACACATTTCAATTTTGAATAACTTTTTTCCTAAAATTACACATCTAAAATTCCCTCTACTTCTAGAGCATGAAACCCCTCTCTACTTCTAGAGCATTGAGATAAACTAACAATGAGAAATGAAAGGATGAAGTTTGCTAACCTTTCAAAATCTTAGATTTGGGGGTTGCCACCAAATCTTGACAAATGTTGGAGAAAAAATGAGCATGAACTCGGCTTGCTTGGAGAAAAAATGGCCATGGGCTCGAGCACGGATGAAGCTGATATATAGAGGAACCAATAGTACCGGTTTGTATTACAAGCCGGGACTAGTGATTGACCTCTAGTCCCGGTTTATATTACGAACCAGGACTAGAGGCTCCCTCGCGTGGATCTGGCGCGAACCCTCTAGTCCCGGGCTGTAGCACGAACCTGGATTAGAGGTCCGGAACGACCCGGGACTAGATCTTCCCCACCCTCCTAGATGTTGGAGCCGGGATTAACTGGGACTAGTGTTAGCACTAGTCCTGGCCCGTAACCTAGCCGGGACTAGACCCAGAACCGGGGCCAAACCGAAGCCCTTGTTTCTAGTAGTGATGGTTCTACTTGGCGAGCCTAGCATATACATACATGGCATCGGAACACAAACTGAAAGTTTAAGCATGAGTCATATGGTTGATATGATAAACATGATGATGTTCACCTTTGAAACTACGTCGTTTCACGTGATGATCGGTTGCAGTGTAGTGAATTTGGTTCGTGTAATCTTTTAAGAAAACTAGGAGGGATATTTTTTAAGTGGGAGTTCACGTAGATTTTGAATTAACTTGAACTCAATTTATTATGAACTTAGTCTAAGTCAACTTTGCAAATATATTATAGATCATGACACCACTTGCTCTCAATATCATTATGTTCATGGAAAAAATAAACTAGCCACCAACAGTAGCACCATCACCAACTGGACACTTACGTGAGGATCCTCCTCAATGCCTCTCAAAAGGGTTATGTGCTAGAAGTACCGCTAGGTAACTGCCTGTAGAAGATACTCCCGATAAAGAGAAAAATGTTTTTCTGACTCGTACGGAGAACTATAGTTTAGTTCATTGCGGCATACTATATGGACTTAAGACAGAGTTGCGAAAACGTTTCGATAACATCAACTCTTATGATACAATGGGAGAGTTGAAACTGATTTTCGACTCTCATACTGCCGTAGAGAGTTATGGCACTTCAGAAAAGTTCTTTAGCTGCATGATGAAAGAGAACAACTCCGTTAGCGAGCACGTACTGAAAATGTCTGGATATGCCGATAAGCTCATATAATGAGCTAGGAATTCATCAGGTTCTCCAATCTCTCCCACCAAGCTATAAGAGCTTTGTGATGAACTACAATATGCGGGGAATGAGGAAGTCTCTCTCCAAGCTTCTCTCAATGCTTAAGACTACTCAAGTGGAGATTAAAAAGGAACATCAAGTGTTGATGGTCTATAAGAGCATGAATTTCAAGAAAGGCAAGAAGGATAAGTCCAAGGGTAAAAACAAGAAGGACGGCAAATCTATTACTAGTTCTGAGAAGAAACCCAAGGCTAGTCCTAAGCCTGATACTAAGTGCTTTTGTTGCAAGGGCGCAGGGCACTGGAAGGGTAATTTCCCAAAGTATCTCGTAATTGTCCAAAGTCCGAGCGCGTCTTCAGCCCCCTCTCGAATCCATGGTTCGTTGAACCTCTAGTTCCTTCGCGGGAAGCAAACTCCGACAGATATTGTCTCCTGATTCATGCGATCCGAGAGTTGCATGTGGGTTGTAGCCGAGAAAAATGTTTAGGCAACATTTTTTTGTTCAGATGGTATAAAATTGTATTCACACGACAACTTTTTTTGTTCACGTTCAATTTTTTGTGCATGAGGTTAATATTTATTCATGTGTCACAAATATTAGAATGACCTAAACCGACTAATCTGGGTCGACTAAGATATAGACGTTCCTTTTTACCCAAAAATAGTGTAACCGGTCTCGCATGTGCACGGCAAATTAAGTAGTAATAAGAAGTGAAACAACCCACCATTGCTAAGATCATCTCCACTCGTCCCCCAATCTCCACTCGTCCCCCATATGGCGCCGAGCTTAGCCTTTTTTGGCCCGTATGGGGGTCCAGATAGGTCACAGGTTTGGAGGTCGCTAGCTCCCAGCCGTGCCCCATACAAAAATTTGAAACATTCAAAATAATTGAAAATTTTGTTAAAATACGAAATTAATGACAATTTCACAGACAGTTTGAACATGTTTACACAAAAAGACTGAACTACTGTCGACCATGGCCACCAGGTCGACGAACAGGCTGATGGTACTCCTCCGGGTCATCTAGCTGGATGACGTAGTGTCGAGGAGGAAGTCGATTCAGTCGCGGAGCCCAAGCCTGGAGCCCGTAGCGGGACTTAATTCAGACGTGGGTGGTTCCCCGTGGCGATGTAGTCAACCACCTAGGTGATTGTGCGCCCTGGGACGCTCCACCACTACCGCCGGCCACCGAGATTGTTGTTCTCCGGTGGCGAGCCGCGTTGTCGTAGGTGTCAATGCAGTTCGCGCGTTGCTGCTCGAAGACAATCGTCCACTCGTGGTGCTTGTCAGGATGCCCCTAGGAGTTGTCCCTCTCCGTAGACCTGAGGACGAACCAGAAGTGCTCGAAGATAGCCGCGGATCGGGCCACGCCGACCGGCACCGAAGGCACCGGCAGGCCGCCAATGTTGAGCACCCATCCCCTCGGCAACCGACCGTCCAGAGGGACCGGGTACTGGGCATCCTAGAGCACCTGCGCCACACGGACGTGTAGGCTCGGCCGCCCGAAGCTGTGGACGGAGGACCCATCTTCTGGAAAATGCTCCATCGGTGGTGGAGATTCGACTAGTGTTTCAACGTTGAGCGGGAGAGGGCGTGAGGTTTCGACATGCTGTGAGAGTGGAGATCTGCAATGGCGATGGTCGCCGCGCCAACCTATAGCAAGAGTGGAGATTTGCAATGGCGATGGCCGCCGTGCCTACATATAGCAAGAAAAGGGCGGGAAGTGGTGGAAAAGACGGGAAGGGCTAGTCGGCAGAACACAATGGCGAGAAATTTCGCCACCGCGTGGCCGCCGCTCAGGAGACGAGCCGTCTATCTCACTGCCATGGGTGTCCCTCGGTGTTTTGCAGCTCCATCTGGCGCCCCCGCTTGCCTCCCTATGGATTGGGTTCGGCCTGATGGCGCCGGATGACAAAATGGGCTACTCCGGCGCCAAAAAAGTATTGGGGCCTAGGCTGGACGTGATTTCTAGTGCCAGCACCCCCGATGGCAATTTAAGGGGGTTTTATGGCCCCCGAGTGGAGATGCTCTAAGGGCGTGTTTGGTTGGCCCGACAGGCGTTTCTCGCACGGCGCGGGAAGAAATAAGCCCGTTTAGAGACCTGGGCCGCACGAAATCTCTGCACCGCATGGGTCTTAAAGCAAGCTAAATCATGGCCCACTGGGAACACCGATTTCGGCCGTTTCCACGGGGATAGGCCCTAGCGAGCGCCACGTGCCAACCTCTTGCACGCATGGGGAAGCGCGGGAGACAGGACGTTTACACCTTAACTCCCAATCCACTCCGCCCACCGCCCAGTCCCGTCCTGTCACCACGATTCCCAACCATGCCCGTCGCTCCTCCTCCCCCCCCTCTTCGGCGGCCCCCGCATCGGCGAGGTGAGCGTGCACAGCCTCTAGGCAGCTGTCCAACTGGAGAAGGCCGCCGCCGGCAGAGAGGCGGCGCTCGTGAGGGCGCTCCGGGCTCCCGCACCCATCTACGCGCATGCAACTCGGGCGGCATCAGCGGCAGTCGCGGCTTGCAGCATCGTTACCTACACCCGCCGAGGACGCCGCATCTGCGGCCAAGCAGGCCGGATAAGCCCCCTCCGTAGTCGGGTCTACCCTCGACTACGCGGATATGGTTTTCCCGACGGTGCCGACGACCCCAACCTTCACGGCCGGATCTTCTTCTCTCACTCCGGTGGCGCCTTCAACTACACCATCGTCATCGATGGTGCCACCGCCGACAAGGGTAAGTCCCTGATCAACATTGTGGTTAGGGTTTGGCCCCAAATCGACGATAGTTAGGACTTGATCTTCGGTAGTTGTAGGCCGATTTGGGGTTTTTCGCAGTACATAGCACAATATTTGATAATGTGCACACATATTTTGCGATTTAATTGACCGGATTACCCAATTTGGTTGTTGTCCTGGGCCATAGCAGGATTGGGGATTCATAGATTAGGCATTGTACTCCATGATTGTACATATGCATTGCCAGATTAGGCATTGTACTCTATGCTTGTACCCTGTGTGTTAACTGTTTAGGCATTGTACTCCATGTTTGTACCCTGTGTATTGCCAGGTTAGATGCTTTGTACTCCATGTTTGTAGCATCTGCGTGTTACCTGTTTAGGCATTGTACTCCATGTTTGTAGCATTTGTGCATTGCCACATTAGGCATTGTACTCCATGTTTGTACCATGTGTGTTGCCAGATTAGATGCTGCTTGCTGACCTTGTTTTACTTCATGGCATGGTGCTTAAGTTCGAATTGACTGTCAGGAGGGGCTAGCACCCCTCCCCCCCCCCCTCCCCACCGGGTTATGCCGACGTGCTCCCGACCAACCGCTGGCAAATGAAGCCAGTGGTCATCAGCAGGGTGGAGGCGGCTACGAACGCGCATAGCAAGAGGGGTAGGCATCCGAAGCTTGGGTAGTACCCAATAGCCGAGGTTCCTCGCCGCTTCATCATCCAGCTGGACGCGGCCGACCTGCACATGCTGGTGATCCCGCCGGTGTTCTAGTTCGCCCTGAGGGCCTGGATCAAGCAACCTCTGTCGCGCGTCGTGCAGGTCACAGCCTATCGGTGGTGCGCCAAGTTCGTGCAGGTCGACTTGTTTTCTGGCTAGGTTTCCTTCAGGAAGAACTGGCTAGAGCTGGTCTACAAGTACAACCTGGCACACAATGATGTCCTAGAGTTCAAGCTGAAGGCCTTCGTCATCAAGATGACGATCTACAAGGTCGGCTCCTCCAGCGCTAGGCAGTACCCTGCCCAGACCACGGCTAGCCAGCAACGGACTTCATGTCCATGCTTCTGTATGTTTGTAAGTAGTAGTAGTAGTAGTAGTAGTAGTAGTAGTAGTAGTAGTAGTAGTACTAGTAGTAGGTGTTGATGGAAAACTTGTGATGCTAAACTAGTAGTTTGATGGTTCTTTTGAACAGGGGTGTAAACCCCTGGTGGTGGTTCAGGGGCATCCTATGCCCCTGTTGATGGTTTTGTTTCATCAGTGGGTTAAGCCCTTGGTGTTTGAGGGCAGGTGATGCCCCTGCTGATGCTTCTTTTGATCAAGGGTGAAGTTTATAACCCCCGATTGCTACCTGCTAGTGACAGTTAAGACTGTTCTTGTGTAGCTAGTAATGTTTTATGTGTGCATATGGAGGTTACGGTGATGTTCTATGTGCATATGACTGTACTTCTGATCATGTCGTTGTGTGTGTGTGTGCTGGGGTGGTAAGATCACCAAATTTGAAATGGGTGATGATAACCCATGTGATCAGATGCAAAACACCACACCAAACAGCTGAGTTATGCATCAGCAGAGAAAAAATACAAAAAACTAGGCAACCAAACAACTAGGCTTATTTGCAGGAAACAATCATACAGGAGTCCAAACAATTTGTCCATCTTGGTCCAAGCCCAATCTTCCACCATGCAGCACCTAGCGGGCTAAATGGCAAAATCGAGAAATCTTTGGCCGAGTAACCAAACACGCCCTAAAAGAAGATTTCACCGTTTATTGGAGGATCTGCTTGCCAAGATAAGAAAGTCGCAGCAAGGAAAAAAAGAAATGCCATCAACCCAACCGAGGCATTGACCTGCCTGAAGTCATTGAGGCAGGTCTCTGAAACAATACCCCTACCAAAGTCGTGCGCGGGAAACTAAAATGTACTAGTATAGTACTACAAATCTAGAGAAAGCCCGGCTAAAATATTTTGAAATCTGGATTTTGAAACACTGGTTCTTCTCTCTTATCCTTATTTTGTGGTTGTGTCCCGTTCCTCCGTCGACTGCTCAGCGCGTACTGTACTAGCTAGCAGATAACTGACGCGTCACACATAGACGCGCGGCCCATGCACTCGGGGAACACCCCCCCCCCCCCCCCCCCCTCCTCCCCCTCCCCCTCTCCCTCTACAGTAGCTGAACCTCCAGCCGCCGGAGAGTGGCGGAGGCGAAGCCCCCTTGTAAGCTAGGTCCTTGGCTTCTCGTCGTAGGTGTCATAGGTCTAGGTTTAGATCTGTTTGTGTCTGCCCTTGTGGCGTGTGGCGAGATGACGTCCGGCCTGTCCCCTCCGGCGTTCCTGCACGACGTCGGCCGACTGTCTCCGAGGTGGTTCGGCAAGCTCCAGTGGTGGGAGCTAGTTGCTGCTGCCGCCGTGGACGGAGGCCTCCCTAATAAGTGTTGTTGCCTCCGGATCTGGCAGCCTAGTGCCGTTCTTCTCTCCCTGGCCGACCGTGGTGGCAGGGGGTGGGAGAAGAACGTGTTGGTGGCTGCTGGTTTCGTGAGACATGCGGGGTGCTCGGCGTGCGCTTGTTCTGGCCCGAACCGCCGTCTTCGGGAGGAGATCTGCGCCACTGCTGCGCTCCCTCGGTCGGAGCCTGGTGCAGCGGTGGTTCTCGGCTCCGGAGGCCCCCCTCATAAGGCCTGCGCGCTTGGGTTGCGAAGTTCTGCTTCGGGTCCCTGCCGCTCTTCTTTGGCCAGCTGTGGTGGCGAGGAGAGAAGGGGTGGAGTGCCCCAGGCTCGGCCTTCTGCGACGCCAAGCCTGCCTCATCTGGGTGTTGCGATTCGTGAAGCTGCGCTTCTGTTTCTCCATCAACGTCGGCGAGGATGTGCCGCCATTAACCGTGACCAGGAGGGTCACTTCTTCGCTCGGACGAAGCCGAGCTTGCTCTTCCGTGTGAGGCGGAAGCTTTTCGGCGCCCTGCGCATGAGATCCATAGTCGGCATCGCCCCATGTGACAGGTTCCCCGGCGACAGTGCGGACTCCAGGGCGTCGACAATGACCGGATGCGGTGGAGAAGGGCGAGAACCTGATCGTGTTTTCTGTTTTTTCTATAGGGTCTTTTCTGCAAGTGACATCCTTATCCTTCAAGCGCCCTTCGTTTAGGGGTGTTGGATGTTTCTGTACTGTACCCACCGCTAATGAAGCAGCTTCTTGGGCCTTTTGGCCCTTTCCCGTTTAAAAAAAAAACATCGACGCGCGTAGCACTCAGGCGGCGTCGCGGTCGCTTTTGGTCCAGCTGGTGGACGAACATGTCGATATGACCTTGACCGACCTTTCCCTTTCCATTTGTCCCCACACCACAGGACCGGACCCGATCGACACAACCCTTCTCGGACGGCAACGCCAAGATGGGATACCGCGCGATATGCATCACAGCTTTGGGGCCTGCAGTTGCCACTGGATAATCTCTTGAGGCTGAAGAAGGGATATGATTAACCAGCCATCCGTGTTCTTTATTTGCTTCTGCCAGTTGTGTAGTTGGAACAACAAACAACAGGTTAAGCGTACGTGGAAGGTTAGACGATGAGCCGCGTGCTTGTCGATGTGGTGGAGCTCTAGTTAGACAGGCTAAACATGGAGTTAGCCGTGGGCACGGTCCATTTAGGACACCCAAACGATCTTTTTTAAGACAAGTGCTAGGCGTCCCCCGGACAATGGGGGAGCTCCTATCGTCCTGCTTCCGGGCACGACACGAAATCGCCTCAAATCCCGCTTTTCCTGCAAAACACCTGTTTTGCTCCAAATGTTCCTGCTTTTGCTTCCGAAGCAAAAAAAAAAACGATTCGTTCCAGAAATAGAACGTCCTGCCGGAGACCTCGCCGGAAAGCATACAGAAAAAAATTATGCTAATGAAGCAAAAATGACTTTGTCGGAGACATCGTCGGAAAAAACTCGCTAGAGACCTTATAGCAAATAGTTGACACTGTTGTAGCAAAACCGCTACAACCGTCGTCTAATGTAGCAAAACCGAATTCGTCGAAGATATAGTCGCAAAAACATGCTATGTAGCAAAATAGTCTGTCACATGTAGCAACGCCGATAGACGCATGTAGCAAATTTGACCACCGCAGGTAGCAAAGAAGCAAGGAAGTGCAAATCTGATTCTAGGGTTTCGAGGGACGCAGAGGGCGGAAGAATCCCGGTGGCGGAGGCTCGCGGCCAAGGTGGGGGCTCGCCGTGGAGGAGGGAAGCCGCGTGGCGGCGGCACGGAGGCGTGCGGCGGCTGACGGCGGGGCAACCGCGCGGCGGCGGAGGAGGCTCGCCACGGAGGAAGGGCGGCCGCGCGGCGGCGGAGGAGGGGGATCACCGCGGAGGAGGGCAGCGGCGCGGAGGCGTGCGGCGGCCGGCGGCGGAGGCGTCTGGAGTTTCTGCGTGCGTGGTGGATCCGGACGATCATCGTCCGGATGATCCCCATCATTTTCCCTTTTTTAATTCGTTTGGGTAAGACCCGAACAGAAAATGATCGTGGTCCGGTCAATGCGTCCAGCGGGCGACCCATTCGGTTCTTGTTGGCCAATTTAGCCAGGGCTGGACAGTCATTTTGGCATACATATTTCAACGGTATATTACAATAAAATGAGAGCAATCAGTAAAATAAATTTAATTCACAAATACATGTTGAATCCATTGATATTGATTTAATATTGTAAATATTTAAACTTTTATGTATAAACTTGGTCAAATTTTCAAAACATTGACTTTTAACTAATCCTTAGACACCTTATATTTTAAAATAAAGAAAGTACAAATAGTGCACTACCACGTAGTTTCCTACAAACAATGAACCATAATTCGCAAATTACATTAAACAAACTAGAGGATTATGCCAAGTGACATTGATTTTCTACGTGAGCCCACGTATGCTTGATCAAATCCGCTTGATGCCTGTCATGAGACCCTGATCACGGATCATATGTTGCACGTGCAAGAACTGGTTCCAATATGCTGTCCGAGACTGTGGATAGCAAGCAAGCTCCCTAGGACGCCAAACAGGAAAGCGATGGCTGGTGAGTCTGAATAAATCCTCCTCACAGGGTGCATCAAGTGGAAGTGGTATAGGGAAGTTAGGAGTGGGTGTTCGTTCGTGACCAAAAAATCTGTATCTGTATTTTGGTATATTTTGATATCGGTCTTTGAAGACAGAAATTTACTTGTCATTTTTACTACCCGATAAATTCGGGTACCCAATAATTTGGATTCTGTTTCGATCTCGACGGAATTGTGTGGTAGCTATTGTCAAATAGAAAAATTGGATAATATTTTACAAAACATTTGGTACCATTTCAGTTGTAATTTGAAAATAAAATGCATTCCATACAATTATATTAATTGATAGGAATTAACATTCAACAATACCAAATTTGGCTCACTCATGGAAAATGAATCTATATTAATAGTCAACTAGTGCTTTGGGACTAAGCCAATCTCACATATCGGTCCATTAGGTTAGCAAGAAGTAATGAACAAATTAACCAAACTAAATTCGATCAATAAAATTTGCTACCCGATTTTTTGATCGGTCTTTTTGGTCTTGGTTTATTCCGTTACAATCTCGATCTTTTTGGGTTCGGTTTTCAGTTATCGATTTTTCTTTCCACCCCTAAGCGAAGTTACCAGAAAAGTGGCATCTTCCCAGGCAACGGCGCAAGAAAGCCATCAAAGAAAGCCACAACGATAGAAAGACGGAAACTAAGCAGGGCCTAGTTCTGCATGTAGTTGCATGTTACTACCTATGATAATCACACTATGGCTATTCTTACTTTTGAATGCGTGCATGTCTACGCTGAATTCACTGTTTTTGGTAACATCATGACCAAAAAACTGAATCATTATTTAATAAATGTATTTCCAATACAAACATAAAAGTCCTGGAACTGAATCATAAAGGTTGTATGTAAACAACATTTTTTCAAAAAATACAAGCAATAAGGAATACTATATGTTAACTTTCTAAAGATAATATCTGGTGGAATCCGCAGTAGAAACTGGTGAAAACTATGTTTCAAAGTTTCTTAAGGATTACATTATATTGGGGAAGCAATGTTCTACGAATACGTAATGTTTCAATTTCCTAATATAATTCATTTGTAGACATGGGAAAACTAAATTCAAAGTGGATAGTGGCAAAAAAGTGTAATCACTAGTCATGCACAATTTCTTTTGTTTTTTTCTTAATTCCCAAATGGATATGACTTTGAATTTCAAAATTCAAAGTTTTAGAAAACATTACCTTTCTAGCATATCTATTTTTCTCAGATTATTTTTTAATAATAAACATGATTTTTGTGGAGATCTTAATATAATTTGATTTCAAGATATATTCTCAACTTTATCCGGGTGGAGAAAATAAAGAAGAACAGTTTGGGGTATCGTGAACCAGTACGTGAGAGCATCTCTAACCGTGATTGTAAACCCGCGAACTGTAAAACCCGTCTACATAGACATTTCAACTATTTCACAAGCCAGATCATATCTAAATTGATTCAATAAAAAGTACAACAAATAGTTCGAATCAAATTATCATCCACATTACAAGATTATGCACATCAAACTACAATTATTTTTCCAATGAAATAAATAAACAATAGTTCACACATAGACCAAATAAATATTTTTGTCACACAAACACAAATGGAACAAAGAAAGTTTAATCATTGGCGGCCATGCCTCGCCTAGTGGTGCTCTATTAGATCTCGTTGGAGCTGCGCATGGGTGCCCTCATGTTCAATAGTCTTGTAGGAATCAAGAAAAGCTTGAAGGAGATCGTGGTTCCTTTGTGGCTTCACTCGGCTCCCAACATTGTCATAGAAGCACTCCAAGTCTAACCCTCTCTTGTCCTTGATGATCATTGTTGTGAAGAATGACACAACATGTCATGATATTCTTGAGGGGTTTTATGTCCCAAAAGCATGCAGGGTCTCGCACAATTGCAAATCTAGCTTGCAAAACACCAAAAGTTTTCTCAATATCCTTTCGGGATGCCTCTTGTGGCTTGGCAAATTCAGCCTCTTTCCTTGTTTGAGGATCATGAATTTTCTTCACTAAAGTTTCCCAATGAGCATATATGCCATCAGCTAGATAGTAGCCCATTGTGTACTCATGCTTCATGACTTTGTAATTGCAAACAGGTGCATTTCTATTGACAAGTCTTGAAAATAGATGTGATCGATTCAAGACATTGATGTCATTCAGTGATCCTGACAATAAAAAAATACCAAATCCACATGTCTTCGGATGCTACGGCTTCAAGCACAATCGTTGGATCGTGGCTTTTACCGCAATATTGCCCTTGCCAAGCTTTTGGGAAATTCTTCCACTTTCAGTGCATACAATCCACACTGGCAAGCATGCCCGGCCAACCCGTCCTTTCATTCATCTCTATCAACCTTCTTGTATCTTCTTTGTTGGGAGCTAGAAGATACTCCTCGCCAAACAACCGAATGACAAGCTTGACAAACCACCAGACATATTCAATGGTTGTGTCTTTCCCAATGCGAAGATACTCATCACAATAATCTGCGGGCACGCCATATGCAAGCACACACATAGCTATCGAGATTTTTTGGTACGGGCTAAAGCCTAGCTGCTCGGTGGCATCTCTATGGCGCTGAAAGTATGTGGAGTTGGCCTTGCAATCTTGTACGATTTTGACGAACAAATCTTGGCGCATTCGAAACCTTCTACGGAAGAGATGCGGGGGGGTAGGTGGGTACCTTGACGAAGTAATCTTGCATGAGCGAGTAGTGGCCTTGCCAGCGGTTGCGCGGGATCTTGATCCGGCCGGGCAACCGCGCCACTTGTTCGACATCTTCCGCCTATCCTCGATCTCCTTGACGGCGAGGACGATGGCCAGCTGCTCGGCGTCGTCATCCTAGAGCAACTCGTCGATTTTCGAATCGTCCGACGATGAGGAGTCCACGAAAAAAATAGCTTGCTCTCGCTCAGTGACGAACTCATCTGAATCAAACACGAACAGCCATCAACATCCATGGCCAAATCAAACACAGGGGGGAGCGATCGAACGAGGACATATCGTGGCGGCGGGCGATTCGGTCAGCAACGGCGGCAGCGGCGCACACGGGGTGACCGGATCTGTTGGCCAAGGGGCAGCGCGCCGGCAAATCGCACTGAATAGGACGGGCGACGCGGCAGTGAACGGCGACGGCGGCAGGCGAAAGGATGAGAAGGGATGAAAAATATCAGCGTGCCAACACTTGCGTGTGGGAGGGGGGAATAGGGTTCTTGTTCAGTTCGGCTTCTCGCAGCTAGAATGTGCCGGCTGCAGGGGGTCGTCCCCCTAAAAAAAGTAAGGCTTGACACCTTTTACGGGAACGGCTAGAGCAATTTTTTTTGCGGAGACGGAAAACTAGCGGTTATTATACAATTTCCGGGTGTTCACAGTCACGGTTAGAGATGCTCTGAGTAGGTCAGGTGTGGCCCACCGCGGCCTCTCGCTGGTGGGAGGATGTTCCTTTTTTGTTTAGACTAATTTTCGTGCTTTTTCGGATGCTGAGTCAACATCTATATATTAGAGTCAGAATAATGTCCTTTCCGCCTATCCTCACTCTGGTGGTGCGTCTAGCACTAGCAGAGGGCGCGTGGAGTCTTTCGTCCGACGAATCTGCAGGGATCCGGTCGGTTTTCGTGTTCATTCATGTGGTTTCAGGTCAGTCTCTTCCGATTTGCGATTGTCATTATTGACGATGGTTGATGGTGTGTTAGTTCTTTGTGCCTTAGCACGACGATTTCTCGTCTGTCTACTACAACAAGCTCTACTTTGACAAGTTTTGCCCGACTCCGGTGATAGAGGAGCGAAGTCGGCGACGCGCCTTCGACTCGCGTTAGCGTATGTAGTCGTAGCTAGGTGGTCCATGTATCTATTTTTAATTTCGTTGAAATTTTCCAAAAAAATGAGATGAAGGAAAATTACAAGCGAGCTGAGATCAGCGTAAAGTAAACACAGAGATATATGGACGTGATGTTCATGTTCGCAGGTTTGCCCCCTTGCGTTTTTAAAACGATGGCAGAAATCTCAATGCAAAGGAAGCAATCAATTTGGGTCGGACGGTGGCCGGGGCTAGAAGGCAACAACACGTGCGGTTTGGCCCACCGTGCCAACACGTCAAACAACGGGAGCTTTCTGACGTTGAAGCAAACACTATTTTAAGCATGATAATGAATAATTATGTCATCGTCGGTGCAAACACGGTGTGCCCCCGTCCGTCGGCCATCTCCACCTCCATCAGTGTCGATAGATATAAACAAATCAGGTTTACTCCAGTGAACTTTCAGTCATTTCCACGGTACTTGTATTTTTCTACTGTTTCCGTATTTCAAAATAAACTAATATCCGATCCTTAAACCCAAGCATCCATAGTTTTTTTTAATATAACTAGCAGGGTGGAGCTCGCAAATGCGAGGGCATAATCTTATGTAAAAATTACTCTAAAATAAAATAATTGTTTCACATATATTTATATTATAGATTATGAAACAATATAGAATTAGCCATGCAAATTATGGTGGTAAATGCAATATCAGGTACACAGGTAATATTTTAATATTTAGATGAATGATATTATGCTATTTTAAAAACCATTATATTCATGAACATAGGTGTTGTTTATACCGAATAATAAGTCGATACGCTAAATAAAATTCATACCATAGGCTATCTGACTATGGCCGAACCTAAATCGTGCAGAGAAACGTGAAGGCAAGTCCGCCAGAAAATTGCAAAAATGTTTCTCTTAATTTCCAATCGATTCATGTGCCACTGAATCCATGGACTTCTTTTGTTGCTGCTATGATCCATGGTCTTTTTGGTCATCTAATTTTGTTGAGGTCACCGAGAGTGTTGAGATATTTAGCAAAATATCGAATATTTGGGGTATGCTTTCTTCACTATATTTTCACCATTAAATTTAGATCTAATAGATAAATAATTTTGATGATGTGGATTAACATGATGCCTCGAATAACAACCTTATATTGCTTTTAGTATATAATAGATATATTACATTCGTCCTGAAAAGGATATCGTAAGTTTATCTAAATTTAGATGAATTTATATTACTAAATAGTGTCTAGATATATTCAAATTAAGAAAAATTGATGACATTTTTTCCAGAGGGAGTACTCTTAAGTTTGCAATAACATATATATACTCAGAAGTTTATGCATGATCAAAATAATAAGATACTCCGTATTAGCAAGCGTTTTGCTAGAATACACATACCACATAGCCACCATGCTAGGTTGCCATTTCGACCTAACGTCGCGTATAGAATTGGTTATAACTGATATGCGGTGTTAATTGAAGGTATAAGTTTTGAAATGGTCCGGTAAATGGAATATATGCACTCTTGACATATATGCGGTTTGGTGGTGAGGCTTTTACATTTCAAGAATTTCCGTTCAATGGAGTAATTGGCAGGATGAATGCACAAATAACCAGTAAAAATTGAACTTCACTATTGTCCAATATAATATTCCAGTGGTTCTTACGCTGACTGTTCGTGTCAACTTGCCACGAGAGGGAAGTGCCACCGTTAGTCAAGAGGAAAAGAAAGCATGTCGACCCAATAATCGAGGTATTGACTTATTTGTAATGAGGCACGCCAAAGTCGTGCATGAGAAAGTAAAATATAAATGGGACATCGAGCATCAAATCTTGAACTCTGGATATCTGTAATCTCAGCGCATATGTTTGATTCATGATGGGTTGGGGAGATGACCACCCTCTTGATCGTCTAATCACGTCTCGGTTTTGAAAATACAAAGTATCCAGCCCAGAATCTCAAGCAATCCTCGTTGTATCATATACTCCTCCGTTCCATTATGTAATATGTTTTGGCAAGCTAATTTGATAAAAAAAATAGCATTCCAAAACATACTACTACATTAACTAAGGAACATGGGAAGTATATAATTTTGTAACTGCATGTTTTTGTATGAGCATAGTTAATTTCATAAAAGCTTTCTGAAGTGGAGTGAGCATGATTTTCTTCTATCAAAATATAGTGTAACCGATCTCCATGCCTCCATCGGCATCGATAGGTAGATAAACAAATCAGGTTAAGTGAACCTTTAGCTATTTCCACTATACTTGTGTATTTTCTACGGTTTATGATTTTCAAAATACATGAGTGTATATGATCACTAAACCCAAGCACCAAAGGGTATATTTTTTAAATATAATATTCTTCTAAGTTCGTAATAGCATTTATACTAAGAGGTTTATGGTCAAAATAATAAGGTACTCCGTATTAGCAAACGGCACCGGAAGCGTTTGGCCAGAATACACATACCACATAGCCACTTCCGGTGTCATTTGGATTAGTAATACTACACACATACCATGATACTATGCTAGGTTGCCATTAGACATATTCTCGTGTGTAGAATGGTTATAACAAATATATGATGTTAATTTCGCAAAAAAAAAAATATATGATGTTAATTGAAGGTATAATGATGGAGATATAGCGAGTAGTTAGTTAGTGAGTGAGTGTTGTCCATGAGATGGTGGGGAGCTGCACTCTTGGCGTTTGTGACATTGCGTTTTGTAAACTTGGCCGATTGGCCCTTCTTCTATGAAAATGATATGTCTCCCGGGAGTTTTGAGATGATCCAGTAAATAGAATATATATATTGTCAACATATAGGCCGTGTGGATTTTGAGAATTTTCGTTCAATGAAGTAATTGGTACGACGAATGTGCAAATAACCAGTTAATAAACGAACTTCACTATTGTGCAAGAGAGTATTTGGGTGGTTCTTACACGACTGTGGTGTTAATTTGCCACGAGAGGGACGTGCAAGGGAAAAAGAAAGCACGTTGTTGCAATCGAGGTATTGACTGTAAATTAAGACAAATTCGAGAACATTAATTAATATCGGAAAGAGTATTTGAAATCAGGTACGAGAAGCTCGTGCATGAAAAAACTAAAATATAAATAGGACATCGAGCATCAAATCTTACACCCAGGATATGTCTAGCATCATATACACACATGTTTGATTCATGTTGGGTGGGGTAGAGGACCACCCAGCTTAATTGTCTAACCAGGTATCGGTTCCGAAAATTTACCAAAGTATCCAACCCCGCAATCTCCAGCAATCCTTGTGGTGCTTATCATATACTCCTCCGTTTCATTATGTAATATGTTCTGCCAAGCTAATTTGATGCTAAAAAGTACTACTAGTACATTATGGAACAGAGGTATTAATATATAATTTTGTAATTGTGAGTTTTTTTATCAGCATTTATTTACTTACACAAAAACTCTCCGAGTGAGCATTACCCAAAAAAAAACTACTTCATCCGTCAAAATAGATGTCGCATTATTTATTTATTTTGCTAAATTTGGATGTATCTAGTATTAAAATGTGTCTAGACATCTAAATTCAGATAAATTTTCGACATCCATTTTGAGACTTACCGATCTCGCCGGTGCACGGCTACTTAAGCAGTAATAATAAAAAGGTGGAACAACCCACGACCATCGTGAAGAGAAGATTTCACCGTTCCTTGCAGTCTTTGCACGATCAATGTGTAGCCGTAGCTGCTTTGCCACGAGTGGCACCGCGGGATGAAGGAAGAAAAAGAAATGGAGTCAACCCAAGTACCCAACCGAGGCATTGACTTGGCTGAAGTCATGGACGTGGTTGGGTCTCGCAAACAAATACTATACTCCTGCTCATAGCAAAGTCTTGCGCGGGAAACTAAAGAAATACAGTACTACAGTACTATTTTGAATTCTTGATTTTGAAACTGGTTCTTCTCCTATCCTTGTTTTGTGGTGATGTGTCCCGTTCCTGCGTCGACTGCTCAGCACGTAGTACTAGTACTAGCTAGCAAGATGAGGGACACGTCACACATGGACGCGCGTAGCACTCGCGCGGCGTCCCGGTCGCTGCCGCGGTAGCTTCTGGTCCGATCCAGCTGGTTCCTGGCGGAAATGTCGACCTTGACCTCCTTTCCATTTGTCCCCATACCACACAGGACCGGACCCCTTCTCGGACGGCAACGCCGCGCGATATGCATGACAGCTTTGGGGCCCTGGTTGTGGGTCCTCCGTAGTTCTTATCTTTGAGACTGATGAAGAGGCGATGATTAACGAGCCAGCCATCTGTGTTCTTTATTTGCTTCTGCCAGTTGTACTTGGAACGACAGGCAAGGGCGTACGTGGAGGGGTTAGATGCAGTGGGGAGCCGCTTGCTTGTAGATAGCGGTGAAGCTCTAGCAGGGCAGGCTAAGGGTATCTACGATGTAAGGTGCTTAGAGAGGTGTTTAAAGAAATAAACCGGTTTTTTCTAAGCACCGGTGCTTATTCATACTAGACAGATGCCTAACTAGGCACCTCTTTTGCACAAATAGGCACTGGTGCTAACGAAACTGATTGGCTTATTTTGCTAAGCACTCATGTAAATACCTCGCATTGTACATGGCCATACGAGAGCTGCTACCTTTTGGTGGGTGCAGGGTTTTGTGTTGTAGCAGAAGCATTAAACAAGTGTAGCAAATAAAATGTCATACTGTAGCAAATCCAACTTCTTGGAGACCTCGTCGGAGATCTCATCGGAGATCTTATAGCAAAATCTATATACTGTTGTAACAAAACATCAAAACTTCTATAGCAAAAGATTTGTAGCAAAATCCGATGCTGCACATAGCACCGCCGGAGGTCTCGCACCGCCGGACGCATGTAGCAAATCCAACACCCGCTCGTAGCACCGCCACCGGCCGATGTAGCAAAAACCGACACTTCTTGTAACACCGTTATCAGGCGCACATGGCGCCGCCATCGGCCCCATGTAGCAACCCTTGACACCGTCGGTAGCAAACCCGTCGGCCCTCGATGGCAGTATTCGACGGCCTCTGCGAAAGCCACGGCAGCCAGTGAATCTGCTACATGAGAGATGTACGGCTTGCAGCACGCCAGTGAGGTCGTACCTGGCACGCCTTGCAGCATGCCGGCCAGCGAATATGCCGGCATCGAGGTTGCCACTTTCTCCGCATATCCCCATGGCAGTACTTGGCGGCACGCCTTGCAGCACACCGTGGCAGACGGTCATTCTGCCCGCGCGCAGCTTGACGGGCATCGTAGTGGGGGATACGCATGGGCAGGGCGCCGGAGAGGGGCGGGGGACGGCTTTCCCGAGAATAGCAAGGGCGGAGGACGGCTGGTCGGAGAGGAGCGGGGGACGGCGCACCCGGGAGGAGCAGAGGCGGGTGACGGCTCGTCGGAGAGGAGCGGGGGGCGGCACACCCGGGAGGAGTAGGGGCGGGTGACGGCTCGTCGGAGAGGGGCGGGGGGCGGTGCACCCGGGAGGAGCAGGAGCGGCGCTCGGTGGAAGCGGGCGGAACGAGTGGAGGAGACTTCGTCGTGGGGATAAATCTCGGTGGTTGGGCCCACACTCATCCTGCCTTCTGTGAGAAGGACACGCCCAGCGTGAGGAGCCGGGAGACACGAGTCGCGCGATCCTCTGGATGAACGGTATCATTTTCCCTATTCCCTCCCGTCCCGTCTGTATTAACGTTCATAACTTTGTCTAAATACTTAACTAGATAGAAATAAATTTAAAAAAAAGTTAAAAACATTAATATGAACCGGAGAGAGTATATAAAAGTGTGCCCACGATTTTGGTCTCACACCACCGATTGTAAACGTATCATTATGTGCACGAAATTATGGTAAGTTTTGATACCAAGTTAACGCATGCACGTACTACATAGGTTATGAAGAAATGCAACAAAATTGAATTAGAGTCACCGCCAATGCCTCTATGAAAAGAAAGTCATCGCCTATGCCGCTGTCTAAAAGAAACTCGTCGTCAATAGACGAACCCCAGCTGGTAGACCGGTCGTTTAAAATGCAATCTTATTGTTCGCACCACTCAAAAATAGGCACGGAAAAAGATCGACCAAGAGAAGGACACGATTTGGCCTTGTTTACTTCTCTTGTATTTTTATCCACGGAAGTCTCGAGGATTGGGGATTTGGTATTCACCCAATACTCTCCAATCTCGTAAAATACATTTCCCTAAAAATACTCTACCATAAAGGAGTATTTAACCTAGACAAAAACAAGAAGGATTTGTAGGAAAACCCCGGTATTATCCTGGCCAAACCCGGCGTGGTAAACGGATACGGGGATTTTGCGAGAATTGGGATAATCCTCTCCGATCCCCGTAAATACACTAACGAATACGAGAGAAGTAAACAAGACCTTAAGCGAATATTCCTCTCCAACAATAAAATCCACTTTCAGCTTCCCATTGTGCCGTGCACGATGGGTCTTTTTTGTGTGCCTAATTTTTTTAGGGCCCCTGCCTATTTAGTGGAGCTGGTGTTTTTTCTTCTTGGAAAGAAAATAATACTCCATCTGATACATATTAATTGTCACGGGATAGATGTATCTAAACATGTTTTCGTACTGCCGCCGATCTATAATAAGTGTCGCTGGTTTAGTACAACTTTAAACTAAATCAGCGACACTTCTTATGGATTGGAGGAATACTAAATACAACCATTTTAGCGACAAGTAATATATATCGGAGGGTGTACTAATTTTTAGGACGATCCTCTACTAGATAGAACAATATCTTAGCGTACGGTGGTCATAGTAGGGAGTAACTTCGACTCTAACATGCACATGTTATTAGTATAAGTTATTACTTTCATAGTGCATAGTAACATAAATAATCTAGTAGTAACATAGAAACCCCCATTTATTACATTATAAAATCATCTTTGATTGGTAAATATGATGTTACGGTAACATAATATGTTACCCAATTCATCTCTTTTATCATTAAGTACTTGACACATTATTTTTTTGTCTAGTTGGCATGTATGCTAGCACTCAAGTTACTCTAGCCTAAGAGCATCTCCACTAGCGTTCCTAGGAGGGCGTTCCCAGGGTGATTTTTACATCCGGACAGCGAAATTCGCCCAGTCCTGTTCCCAGTCGCCCAATTTTCGCTAGATTTGACCCATTTGGGGTTCCTAGACCGAACCCAGGGTGTTGAGAACTTCCTGGAAATGTCGGATGAAGCGAAAAGAGGGTGGGCCAACCATGTCAGCGACACAAGGCCGATCTCCCGCCATTCTTCTCCCCCATGCCGCCATGTCGTCATCGAACTAGGCCGAACTTTAGTCGAACTAGGCCAAACTAGGCTGAACTAGGCCGAACTAGGCCAAACTACGCCAAACTAGGCCGAACTTTAGCCGAACTAGGCCAAATTAGGTCAAACTAGGCCAAACTACGCCAAACTATGATGAATTTGAGCCAAATTCATGTGAAATGTCGCTAAACTAGGCCAAACTAGCCCAACTAGGCCAAACTACGCCGAAGTATAACTAATTTGAGTCGAATTCGGGCGAAATGTCACCAAACTAGTCCGAACAAGTCAAAACTAGACCAAACTGGCCAAATTAGGCCAAACTATGCCAAGCTAGGCCGAATTTGAGCCGAATTCGAGTAAAATGTCGCCGATTTTGTCTTGTCTGAAAACTGCGTCCGGAGACGCGAGTGAGAAACGAGTCATTCGTAGGCCAAAGAGTAACATCCGTCCGGCGCTAAATAGCACCAGATTTCAGCCTTAAATTAAACATAGAGATCAAAGATGTATGGGCGTGGCGCTCGCAGGTTTGCCCCTTTCTGTTTTTAAAACGATGGCAGAAATCTCGATCCAAAGGAAGCAATAAATTTGGGTCGGACGTGAAAGCCAACAACACGGCCAGTTTGGCCCACCATACCAACACGTCAAACAAGGGGAGCTTTCTGAGGTTGAAGGAAACACTATTTTACGCACGACGATGGACAATTATGTCATCTCGTCGGTGCAAACACGGTGTACCCCATCGGCTATCTCTCCATACCTCTCGTCAATATATAGATAGGATAAATAAAGAAAGGTCTGGTCCTACAGTTATTTCAACTATATTTGTGTGTTTTCTAATGTTTCCGATTTTCAAGATACTCACTCGTACTACAAAAGATACAGCTTTGTTTAGACTCGCATGTACGTACATACTAAATCATGTTAACATATCTAAATCTATTATGCCATCTACACGACGGAGGAACTATACAAGTCTCTAAATCTAGTAAGTCAAAAAAAAAAGTACTCCGAATTGGCAAGCAGCGGGAAGTGTTTGGCAAGAATACACATACCGCACAAATAAGAGGATCGTGGCCGTCGCTCCACTCCGGGAGTCTGGGGCGACAAGACATGGGCGGCCCAACCCTAGCTGCAGCTGGCCTCCTCTCTCCTACTCCATCACCTCGTCGCCACTAGAGACTGTTGCCAGGAAAGCCCATCGGCTTGTCGGGGACGGTGGCCGTGAGGACTTCGCCACTCCTTTGCACAAAGGGATTCGGATTTGAGGTGACGACCTTCGACAGAGAGGCAATATCGGCTCGACTTTGTGGCCATGCGGATGGCGCGGAGCCAGCGGGTGCTGGTCCTGGCCCTATGGTCCTTGTGTCCACTGATGTCTACGTACTTCTATTCTTGTAGATAGTTGTTGGGCCTCCAAGTACAGAGGTTTGTAGAACAGCAGCAAGTTTTCCCTTAAGTGGATCACCCAAGGTTTATCGAACTCAGGGAGGAAGTGGTCAAAGGTATTCCCTCTCAAGCAACCCTGCAATCAAGATACAAAAAGTCTCTTGTGTCCCAACACACACAATACACTTGTCAGGTGTATAGGTGTACTAGTTCGGCGAAGAGATAGTGAAACAGAAGTGAGATGGATAAATATAAGTGGTAACGGTGATATAAAATAGCTTGTTGACGTGGAAAAGACTAAAGGCAAACTGAAATAAAGATAGAAGAAAGCAAACATGTAACAAATCTAATAGAAAACGGTGTTTCAGTGTTTAGAAACAAGGCCTGGGGATCATACTTTTACTAGTGAACACTCTCATATTGATATATTCTCTTTATGATACTACTCTTAACTACTCTCCGGTTGGACACTCTAATCAATGGTAGGGCTATAACAGCACACCTCAAAGTAAGCCTTTCCACACTGTCACCTTGAGCACTAGATGGTTCCAACAAACACCACAATTTCATAAAGACATCCAACTCCAAATATAACTCATAACAAGTATTTGTAATCTCTAGCCTAAGTGCCACCATGGTGTGCACGCTGTCACTTTCACACACATGGGGAGAACAGAGATCTATTAAAGCACTTGAGTAGCAAGGTAGATCTACTTGATTACAAAGCTCATGATCATAGTATGATCATGCATAGAGAGAGAGAGATATGGACACATAGCTACCGGTAGAACCCTTAGCCTCAAGAGAGAACTACTCCCTTCTCATCATGGGAATCAGCAATGGTGATGGAGATGATGGTGGAGATCGATGGAGATGGCTCCGGGGGCACTTCCCCGTCCCGGCAGGGTGCCGGAACAGAGACTTTCTGTCCCCCGAATCTCTCTTTCGGTGGTGGCCGGAAGCGTTTGGCAAGAATACACATACCACACAAATAAGAGGATCGTGGCCGTCGCTCCACTCTGGGAGTCTGGGGCGACAAGACATGGGCGGCGGCCCAACCCTAGCTGCAGCTGGCCCCCTCTCTCCTACTCCCTCACCTCGCCGCCACTAGAGACTGTTGCCAGGAAAGCCCGTCGGCTTGTCGGGGACGGTGGCCGTGAGGACTTCGCCACTCCTTTGCACAAAGGGATTCGGATTTGAGGTGACGACCTTCGACAGAGAGGCAACACCGGCTCGACTTTGTGGCCATGCGGATGGCGCGGAGCCGGCGGGTGCTGGTCCTGGCCCTATGGTCCTTGTGTCCACCGGGCCAGATCGAAGCCCCGGGCTCCCCACTCCTAGTTGTGTCCCATCTCATTAGATATGCGTTCGGTGCCTCCGACTCTCGATCTGGTTGGGGTGTTGGCGATGGGGATCGGTGATCGGGAGAAATTCTAGACCGGCTGGCCAGTCTCGACAGCGATGATGTCTCTGAGCATCATATTCCTTCCAGGGACACCGACGTGGTATGTCTTCTCCCTCTTCCTTTTCCTATCTCCCTGGGTGAAAGCCCAAATCTTTGATTGGTGACGATGTCGTTGATGTTGTTGTCCTTGCTGAAGCTACATTCTTGTGAGAGATGGGAGGTCTGCGAGCGCTGGCGGTGGGTTTGGTGGTGTGCAGGTGTCCGATAGGTGGTGGTGCGAGCGGCGGTTCATCGACATGGTGGTAATCTGGGACTTGCTTGGATGCTTCCTGATCTAGGGTTCTCTGTTAGCCGACCCTTCATGTCGGCGTGTCCGGGCGGTTGTGGAAGCAGTGGCGGACCAGGGTATGCCGGGTATGCCGCGGCATACCCTGCGGTCGAGACGTGCCATGTACTAGTATGTATTAGTATGGAACAAAGAGTCTGGTCGATACAAAAATTACTCCGCTTTAATCTATGGAGTCCGTCCCTCGTACGTATCAGGCTATCAGCTAGCGGAAAAATACCGTTCTAAAGACCATGCCCAGCGCATGCGCATCTACCAGCCCACTACCGCCGCTATCGACTCGATCGAGTCCGCAGTCTGCGGAACTTGAACGCCGCCGCGGGTCAGGACTGAGATTGGACGGCCGCCGCATGCAATAAGGATGAAGCCTAGCTCGTCCTTTGCCGGCCGCGTCCACTCCGGCCGCTGGAACTGCAGGACCACGAGACCTGGGTGATCTACGCCGGTGATCGACGTCCCAAGCCATATTCTCGCCGCTCGGTAATTATCCATCCAAGTAGACGCTTTTCTATTTTAATTCTAGAATCCCATATATCCCTAGGCTTAAATTGTTAAATAAAATCAGTTATGTACTCCCTCATACTCAAATTAGATGTCTCAAATTTGTCTATATTCATGTATCTAGATGTGTTTCAGTAGATAGATTCGTGCCAATTTAGACAAATCTTCTACGTCTAACTCGGCAGTCTAACTCGGCAGAGGGAGAATCTATTCTATGATTGATTGTATTTATTTTTGTAAAGAAATTGTATCCTCTAGAACTAAACTTGATTCTATCATCGCGTAGTTTTGTTACACACGTGGCACATATTGCTAATTGTCTATCTTATATTTTCTGTCCATTGACTCAGTTACGAAGGAAGTAGGAGAAGCCGGAGATATTGCTTTCCTTTCTAGAAACACGAAGCAAATAAGTTTGATGTTGCTTCAAATCTTTCTCCATTTTTTCATAAACATTGTATGTTAATGTGTGCAACTTTCCAACTTTATTTAGATTGCATATTATTTATTGCCTATGTACTGTATTAGAATGCAAATTTATAATTATTTGTTCAATTGGTAAATATATTTAATAAAAATATATGTGAAATTTTTAGCGTGGCATACCCATTGGTAAAATCTTAGGTCTGCCACTGTGTGGAAGCGCTCCCCGCAGCAGACGACATCAACGTTTGCAGGTCCGGTGAGGTACAAACCTTCATCTTTGACCTCCGACTCCCCTCTTTTGGCACTTGGTGCTTTTGCAGGCAGTTCCCCTACCTCTTCTCCTTCGGCCTCCCGTGTAGTCTCTTCTCTGGGTTGATCGTTCTCTGGACAATGGAGCAGCTATCTTCAAGATGGCGGGGCAGTGAATGGTCGTGCACGGTGGTCCTCCTTGGGTCTCAGCATTAGTCCTTGTCCAAGTTTAGAGTGGGCTCTTCCATTGGTCGATGGTAAGGCATCCTTCGAGCCAGGACATGGGGCCAGGTGCCTTCTTCGGCGATGGGCAGGATGAGGTTGCGGTTCATGTTGCTCAAGTGCAATCCAAGGCGTCAAACTTGTTGGTTCCTTCTTCAGTTGGTCTCTTTAGTCGGTGTGCTGACCGCGGATGAGGGTTTCGACTTCTTCAAGTTGTTCTTATCGTTGTATCTATTGTTTAGCTTATTTGTTCGATGCTTTGTTGTCAGCTACTACAACACCCATGTACTGGGTGTGAAGGGCTTTATTAATAATTTAAAGTCGGACACTTTTTGTGCCTTCTACTAAAAAAGAATACACGTACCACGTAGCCACCATGCTAGGTTGCCATGATACGAAAGTGGCACCAAGGCAAAAAATAAATGCCGTCAATCCAACCGAGGCATTGAGTTTCTTTTTTGACGTGGGTCTCGCAAACAATACGAAAGTTGTGCACAATAAAACACTCCCTCCGTCTCAAAAATGTCAAAAATTATAAATAGTGTTTAGATTCGTCCAAAGTTTTACAATTATTTTAAGACGGAGGGAGTATAAAAGTGTTGACAGCTCCCTCTGTTCGGAAACCGGGTGATTTGGATCTGGCAAAATTCGCATGTATCTAAACGTGTTTCGGTGTATAGATACTACAAGTGAATATAAACAAATTCAAGTCACATTTTTTTTCCTTTTGCGCGGCAAGTCACTTTTTCGCAGTTAACAACACTGGGTTCTTTCTCTTATCCTTATTATTTTGTGGTCGAACAAAGTGGAGCTCCGAGCTACTCAGCACGTAGGAGTACTCGCAGTCGCAGACGAGGGAGACGTCACACATGGACGCGCGTAGCACTCGCGCGAACGGCATGTCGCGGTCGCGGTAGCTTTTTTGTTCCGGTCCAGCTGGTTCCGCATGACCCGATCGACACGGCCCCTTCTCCGACGGCAACGCCAAGATGGGAAGACGGAACCACTTGGCGAGGATGTGACGCACGTCGCCGCAACAGAGACACAGAGAGGCCTCCTTCTAGGCACACCAGCCAGGAGGTTGGAGAAGCCACGATTCGAGAAGAATCGCAGCGCGGAGTGACCGCCTTGACTAGGGATAACATCGGCATCATCTTGCCGCCGTTTGGGATCTCCGCAGAGCTTGGCAGCGATTCCCCACCGACGAGGACCAACCCAAGCAGCAACCTTCCAATCCCCCCGTCGACCACCATGGTGACCTTGGAAGGCAGAAGATGGAGCAGATCGGGCTTCTTCCTCGCCGGAGCACCGGATCTTATTGAGTGGGCGAGTGGTGGTCTTCCCTAGCTCCAGCTCTCGCCATGAGAGCACCACCGGAAGAAGAGGGACCACATCAAGCTGGGCCAGATCCGGAGTATCCAGCCTGAAGCACCCAAGGCAAACCTTATTTGGAGGGATGTTTGCTCTCCACCGGCTCATCCGCACCACTACCTGCCACAAGCAAGGCGCGACGAGTCGGGGGGAACAACAAGGCGCGGTGAACCTGGTCGCCAGAGGTCACCATCCTACCCTAAAACGCGACGGAGGCAAACGCCAATAGAGGCAAAGCAACTACTACTACTACTATAATACAAGGAGGAGGGACCCTCACCCGGCTCAACGCCGGAGAGGAGCGGGGAGGGGCCTAGCGACCCAAGATCTGGAGGCGGACGGGGTGAGCAAGGGGTTGAGACGAGAGGGAGGGGGTGGTGGTCCCAAGAAAGGATTGACTTCTTCAAGCTGTTGTTATTGTTGTATCTTAGCTTATTTGTTCGATGCTTTGTTGTCAGCTATTCTACAACACCTATGTACTGGCTGCGAAGGGCTTTATTAATAACTAGCATAAATGCCCGTGCGTTGCTACGGATTGATTTTTTACTATTTGATTACCTCGCGTATTGTGGTATCGCATGATTTTTGCTACTTATTTGATTACCTTACGTACTCTGGTGTCACATGTATTTCCCACGATGGTTAGTGCCTTTGTGGTCGGAGGTGACACACCCTTAGGTCATGTTCGGGAATGCTCCAGCTCCTAGCTCCGCACCTGGAGCGAGCTGAGATGGCCCGAACGCAGATCTGAGTCCACAAAGCACTCCGGCCTTTGGGCAAAAAAGTTAGAGCGAGTGTTTAGGCGATGAGAAAATTGCACACAACATCAATGTTCGATGACTAAGTTGCACAGAACACATAAACAAAACTACTTTTACGGCTGACCCCAAGTGAAATGTGTTGCAGCTAGCCCAAATAGATGTTTTAGGGCTCGTAATAGTATATCTGACACATAAACCTAGAACTTTGTACAATATTCTATAATTATATGATTTAGAAAAATCCAAGGGCATTGTTTGGTGCGTTTGAGAAACGGCCAAAAATAATCTATTGTTTTGCATGTATTGATGTTAAGAAAATAATAAATCTAAAACAAACATAATGGTCTTCAATATTTAGTGCCAGCATAACTATTAGAGATCAGCAAACCAACCTGTGGTTGGATGGCTAGGAGGGTGGTTATACCCCCAGTCTGCCAGAGTTCAAACTCCAGGTTTAAAACCGTGTGTTGCATATAAAGGAGAATATTCTTTCAGTGAGAGACGACAACGAGACGCATGTGCCGACTTCGTCAATTTCAAGACCCGCTCCGCCGGCTCAGTCTATCGGAGATGCTCATAGGGATAAGGTGTGCGTGTGTACGTTCATATGGGTGGGAGCATATACGTGTTGTGAGCGTCTACGATTGCACTATATTTCTGAAAAAAAATATAAATATCATAATTAAATTGTAAGCTATATTGTCATCTGACTGTGTAACGTGGTTTCTCCAAAAAACACCTTCATATATAATGCATGTGGTGACTTCGTCAATTTCAAGATCCGCTCCGTCGGCCCAATCTATCGGAGATGCTCATAGGATAGGGTGTGCGTGTGTACGTTCATAGGGGTGGATGTATATACATGTTGTGAGCGTCTCGGGTTGCACTATATTTCTCAAAAGAAAATTATACAATATCATAATTAAATTGTAAGCTATATTATCATCCGACTGTGTGTAACGTGGTTTCTCCAAAAAAACACCTTCATATATATAATAGATACTTTTAAAAATGGACAGCATAACTACGCTGGTAGAAAAATTTATACCATAATATTTTGTGTATGTATAATGTCTATCTTTTCTATGGTTATGCTGCCCATTTTTCTAAAAGGTGATTTATAATTATGGTATACGGTATAAAAATCTGGGTCTACATATCACATACACTGTTAAGGGTTCTAAAACCTGTATCTGGGCTAGCTGCAACACGTTAGACCAAAATTTATGGTCAGCAGCAAAAGTAGTTTGTTTAGGTGTTTTGTACAACTTTTATATCGAAAATTGGTGTTACGTGGAATTTTCTCCTAGTGGGGATCCATGGAAAAGTGAAACGCGGAGCGGCTGAAAATTACGTGCCCTGTCATCGATAAATGAACCAAAGCTGTACGTACGTACATGTTATCTCTCCCTCCTCGCACGCCTCTCTCCCGAGCACAGAATCCATGGCATTTGAGCCTAACTTCTCCCCGATTCTCGATTCACGCTTAGCGCTACCCACATGATACCACTGGAGACTGAATCGACCCGCCAGCAGCACGAACTGTACTATACCCGCAGGGAGGAGATCTGGGGCCGCACGAATCGTGCCGGTACGAGGTCGGTGTCTCTGCCTCCAAGACCATCGTGACGGCACAAGTCCCTCCGCCGTGTCCCTGCAACAACCCGACGACCTCCGCCGTTCCCGTCCTCTGCAGTTAGGTTGGGAGAGATTAAAAAAGAATAGAAAAACGTTTCGATATGGCATTGGTGCATAATAAGGTGTTTTGTGGGAGGACAAAAACGCCGAAAAATGGCTAATTAACAGAAACATTCCATCATTTATTACTCCCTTCGTCCCAAAATAAGTGACGTGGGTTTGTCTAGATTTGGATGTATATAGGTACATGCGAATCTAGACAAACTAAAGTCGTCGTCCCCCCTACCAGAGGCCAACTCCTGCGCGCACACCCGCCGACCGGCCGCTATGCCGCCGTGTCTTCCTCTTCCCCGCGTGCCCAGTCTTCCTCTCTACGGCGCCGGCCGCCACCCCGTCGCCAGCATCTTCGGGCCGCTCGAGCCCGAGCCCCGCCACCAACGTCCCATCCGCCACCGCTGTCGTCGGATTGATGACAAGTACGCCATGAGAGGGTCCTCGAGGCGTGCGGAAGAGAGGGGTGTGAGGCGTACGGTGTTCCGAGACGGTGAGCACACAAGTTTACCTAGGTTCGAATCCGCCGGCTTTGGACGGACCCTACTCCTGCTATCAATCCAGTAATATGGCAAAGCCGGAATATGGGTTACAAGGGTCTCGCCTGTGTAGGTTGAGATTATAGACTATTGGTCGTCTGGTGTTGCCCTAAAGGCTCTCCCTAGGACGGCTTATATAGATATCCGGCCTAGGGTTTACAGGAGAGATCAATCCGGCTACGACTAAGAGTTGGTTACAGAGTACATCTTCAACTACAAGTAACATTATGGGCCTAAGTCGGTAACTCTTCTGGGCCTTTCCGTAGCCGGATGGGACTCCGTCTTCTCTCTCCAACTGGGCCACCCGTGAAGCAAAGCTCTAACCCGAAGTGGGCCACCCTGGTCAGTGAGGAACGCTGAGGATACACGGAAAGTATATCCCCAACAGTAGCCCTCGGAGGCCTCCAAGATCCAAAGTCGGATTTTATCATCGTCTAGCTTGATCTTCGGCTTGCAGAATCTTGAAGGGTTCCTGAAACTTTATAACAAAAAGTACGATTCGGGTCTTCAAAAGTAAGTCGGACCTTTCAATTAGTTAGTCGGATTTTCCAGCTCGCTTTTCAAACTAAGCCGGAAAACTTGGTCTCTAACGCCACCTGACACACGCATGGTCCAGTTGCGTCATCTGACAGACGTTCCGTCAGCACGACCGTTGGTGGGTCCGTAGTTCGCGGAACCGAGGCGCTGTTTCAATGCGTGCGTGGAGATCGAGGCGAAGCAATCATCGCGCGGGCCCTTCCTAGTTCTTTCCACGACGCGTGGCAGTTACACTATAGCGTTTGCACGAATCTTGGCGCAGGTAGGTAGATATAAGGGGTCTAGATTTTTTCTTCTCCTCTCCACCTGCCTTTCGCCGTTCCTTTCTTTCCAAATCTCCAGCGTGCCCAGAGCCCTTTCGTTTTCCTCCCACAGAGCTCCTAGCGCCGCCACTTTAGGGTCACCCCTTTCCACCGGAGAGAAATGGCTTCATCCTCTTCTTCCTCTCTGGCGGCGGCGGCTGCAGAAGCTGCTGCAGAAAAAGAAAGTTTCCGGGGAATCTGGATCCCTTGCGCCCTTGACAAGGCGGCGCTCAAGAACATGGAGAAGGAGGGGCTTCTCGCCGCCGGCGACTGGCGGAGCGGTTCCGGCGAAACCATCCCCAATCCGCGCGAGGGCGAGCGCATCCACTTCGGCACCCATCTGGACCGAGGTTTGTCTTTTCCTCCCTCGGAGTTCTTCTCCGAGGTGATTGACCATTATGGAGTTCAACTCCATAATCTTCCTCCCAACTCCCTTCTAGAGATGAGCGCGTTTGCTGCGCTTTGCGAGGGCTTTCTCGGTATTAGGCCGAGTTTGCTCCTTTTCCGGTATTACTTCCATGTCCGGAGAAATTCTATTACCGCTGGTGTTCCTTATATCACCGGTACTATTAGTTTTTCTGTTAGACGAGACCGGTCCTATCCCAAAATTGCTGCCAGTGACTCGGTCAAATAATGGCCAGCCACCTTTTTCTGTCATAGGGATATTCCGGCTCCCGGCAAAGCTACTGCTTTGCCGGCTTTTGTCGACGGAGCCGCCACAGCCCAGCCTTTCTGGGATGAGGCTGCTCCGGCTCTTACGGACGATCTGATCCTCGCTAAGAGGCGGATCGAATATCTTATCAAGCACAAGGGTCTGAGGGGATCCGACTTAGTCCAGTGTTGGGTCGCACGTCGGATCCAGCCACTTCAGTACCACGGGGATAGACTAATGCACTCCATCACGTCTTCCAAAAAAGATTCTCTCTGCATCAGCCCCGAGGCCTATACTAGCCAAGGCTATATAAGCCAGATCAAATGGCTGATTAAAGAGCGGATCGAGAGAAAAATTCCGGAGATCTCTCTGGACATGCACACGGCGGAAAACCCCGTGGTAGCGGTAAGCTTCCATCAGTACACCTTTTACGTGTTTCAATCTTTTAAGTCATATATTGCAATGCTGATCTGTTTTCTTGTTTTCAGCTTGCCGAACTCCTCGAGTCGGAGCTTGCTCCACTCGAAGGATATCCTCCTGAGTTTTCTCAGGAAGCTGAAGTGGTTCCATTGCCGGACCTTGCGCTCAGGAAGCGCAAAGCTTCGACAGTGGCAGTAGGCACAAAGGAAGTTCCCGTTGTGAAGAGGTAACTTTCATTCACAATTTCCGCCTTTGTACCTTTCTCGAATTTCTTTCTGAGATGTAATATTTCCGACATTACTACATTCTCAGAGCAAAGCCTCTCATCAAGGGGAAGGGGATTCCTGCAAAGCCCCTGCGACAGGCTAAGCTTACCATAGCTTCCCCTGCCACGGCTCCTTCGACTCCTGCCCCTCAACCTTCTGTAACACCGGCGATTACTCCTTCTCCGGTTGTTGCAGAAGATCCAGCTCCTCCAATAGCGCCCGTGATCCTTGGATCACACACTGACATCACCGTGGGTGCGTCATCTCAAGATAAGGGTGAACCCTCTCCGGGTAATGATCCCTCGGCTGAAGTCTTTGCCAACAACCTCCTCAGCAATCCCGGACTTGCCAAGTTTGGCTTATCCCGGAAATCTGCAGAGGAGATCCAGCGGCTGGCCAGGCATGTCCTGGACAAAAGCCATCTATCCCCCGAAGAGGAAGCGCAAGAAGCAGAGGATGTCAAGTTCTCTGACCTTCTCGCCCAAGTCCGCCTTCGCGACGAGAGGATCAGGACTGGAGAGCTTCCAACAGTCCCAGTAATTCCTCTTACTCTCGCCGAGAAGGTGGCAGTTGAGGTGAACGCGGGTTTAGACAAACTCACCCGCGAGCAATATGTAAGTCGGAATTCCAACTCTTGTTTTTTACCTTATGTTATATCATATCCTCTAGCCCCCAAGCATGAAGTAGGATATAGAAATCCGAGTTTATGCTTTCATCAGGATGCCAAAGAACGAATTAGTGTAGCCCCCAAGGCTCGTGCTGATATTTAGCAAAAAATATTAGCCCGAGTCTTAAGTAGCTTTCTGACTTTGGGTATTATGACTTACAGAAAGTGTATTCCTATAACCAGGAATTGTTAAAAAATGTCTGTGATAAGCGGAGAGAAATCAAAGCTCTCCGGCTTAAAAATGCTGAACTCAAGCTAGCCAAGGATGAAGCCGAAGGTAACATTTCGAGATTCAAACCTTGTCTTTTACTTTTTCCAATATCGAATTTTTCTGAACTGTTGTTTTTTTGACTTACAGCGTTGGTGAAACAATCCATAGCTATGATTGAAGAGGCCGAGAACCTCAAAACCTTAGTGGTGGAGAACAAGGGACTTCGCCAAGAGCTGGATAAGCTTAAGGCTGATCATGAAAGGAGCATAGCTCAAGTCCTCGAATCCTCTTCCATGGTCACTGAAGAGCGCGATCTCAAGATTGCCGCTCAAGATAAGGTTATCTCGGACCTCAAAAATGAGGTTGGCAGAGAGAAGGACATCTCCCAGGCGCTCTGGGCTGAACTCCAGAGTCTTCGGGAAGAGAAAGCCAAGATTGACGACGTCATTCTTGGTATGTTCCATCTATCTGATTTATTCTTTCTTCGACTTTCATCAATGTAGGATTTTCATTGACTTGTTTTGTGTGTAGGTCCTCTGAACTTGACGGACTCCTCCTCGTCCGAACCCCGCACTCACCGGCTTACTCAAGTCGGTGATCTCATTCATGACTATCGCCAGTCCCTTGAGGACATTGGCGAATCTCTTAGGATTCCGGACATGTCAAGCATGTCGGACTTCCAAGTGCGGGAGAAGGCCAAGAAGATGCCGCAACTTGTTCGGGACTGGAACATGTCCTACGCGCAGACCGCTGCGCAGAATGCTCTCACCATGGTCATGAGCCACCATGGAAACATGGAGATATGACAAGTGACCAGAGGGTACTGCAAAGTAGACGAAGACGGCCAGGAGCAAGACCTTCAAGCTATCATGCACTCCTGCGCCGGATATGGGTGTCACGTAGCTGATCTGACCAGCTACGAGACGCCCTTCTTCACCCGCGTGGATACTCCGCCACCTCCTCCAGAAGATGCCGAAGAAGTTTCCGACGATGAACGGATCACCTCGGATCCGGACATCTCAGCACGATATCAAGGCGGAGTAACCAGCGATCCGACAGTTCCTTCATCTCCTCCTGCATCATAAATCAGAAAACTATGTATTATTCTGGAAAGACATGATGCGTTTTGTAAATATTAAGTACTATGACTTTTGCTAGTGCCAAGTTTTTTTTATCTATTCAGCACTTTTGTCTTATATTATTTGTGTGCCTGAAATGTTTGCATAAGCACTTGGAATTTTCCGCCTCTACTTATCGTTTATCTGGCTTTCCGCCTCGTCCCTTTCGTGAGCCCGCTAAACCTTCAGCCGGAAACTTTGCCGAGCAACGGAGCTCAATTGCTAAACCAGTTTAAACTCGAAAACAAAGCCGGCTTCTAGTACCAAAAATTCACTACTCGAAAGATACCCGCATCCAGCAATCAGACAAATAACCCAAGTAAAGACTAGAGTTTTTTAGAGTTATACCCGAAGGTAGCAGTTTTAGAATCGGAAATCTAAACCAGAACGAACATGAGCATAAAGTACTTTCAAGCATTCTGGGATTTTCGACTATGACATGATCATTAGGAAATAAGATGGTAAAAACTTCTCAGGAAAACTTTGAGGTAACCAAAACTTTTATTTCTCACAGAGCATGTACATATGCATAATTACAAAGAAAGATAAAACTAAGAATAAAAGGGACGTAGCTGAGCAATATTCCATGGTCTGTCTAATTCTTCCGGATTTGTACTGCCTCCAGCTCTCTTTCTCTTCTTAGTAGCAGGTCTTTCTTTGACTAGCCTCATGTCAGTTAAGTAGTACGACCCATTGTGCAATACTCGACTAACCAAAAAGGGCCCTTCCCATATTAGGGAAAGTTTGTGCTTTCTTTGTTGCACAAGCCGGAGAACCAAATCACCTTTATTGAAAGATCTAGTTCAGACTCTCTGGCTATGATACTTGCGTAACTTCTGCTGATAGGCTGTAGATCTCATTTCAGCAACGACGCGAACTTCTTCGACTAAGTCGAGATCATTTTGTCGAGAAATCTCAGCATCCTCTTCAATATATGCGGCCACTCTAGGAGAAGTATGAATCAAATCACTAGGAAGAATTGCTTCTGCGCCATAGACCAAGAAAAAAGGTGTATATCCTGTTGACCTGTTCGGAGTTGTTCGCAAACTCCAAATTACAGAGGGTAGTTCCTCTGCCCAAGCCCCCGCAGCACGTCTCAGTGGTGCTTCGAGTCTTGGTTTCAAGCCTTGTAGAATTAAACCATTTGCTCTTTCGACTTGTCCGTTAGCCTGTGGATGTGCGACTGACGCAATGTCAAGCCGGATATTTTGCTCATCGCAGAATTCAGCCAACTCTCCCATGGAAAAATTACTCCCGTTGTCCGTGATAATGCTATGTGGATAACTATACCGAATTATAACATCCTCGACAAATCTTTTGGCTGTTGCTCCATCACAACTAGTGACAAGTTTAGCCTCGATCCATTTCGTGAATTTATCCACCATCACTAAGAGGTGAGTAAATCCACTTGGAGCTCGTTTAAAAGGTCCTACCATATTAAGCCCCCAGACCGCAAAAGGCCATGTTATAGGTATTGTTCGCAGCTGATCAGCCGGAACATGAGCTTACTTGGCGTACTTTTGGCAGCCTTTGCATGTCTTGACTAATTGTTCGGCATCTGCCTGAGCTGTGAGCCAAAAAAAACCATGTCGAAAAGCTTTTGTCACTAAAGATTTGGCTACAGCGTGGTGACCACACTCGCCTTCGTGGATTTCTCTTAAGATTTCCACTCCTTCTTCCGGAGATACACAGCGCTGAAAAACCCCAGAAACACTCCGTTTATGGAGCTCACCTTTAACAATAGTATAGGCTTTTGCTCGTTGGATAATCTGCCGGCTCAGCACCTCGTCTTCGGGTAATTTTCCATCTACCAAGTAATCAAGGTAGGGTTGAGTCCAGCTGGGAATTACAGCTAGAACTGCTATTAAAGGTGAGTCGGATTTGGTCGGATACTCCTCATCTACTCCCTTTATCGAGGGAACTTTGAGGTGCTCTAAAAATGCGCCATCCGGAACCTCTTTCCGCGCAGAACCTATTCGAGATAGTGCATCTGCTTCCTCGTTTTCTGCTCGAGGGATGTGTTGAACTTCAAACCCCTCGAACGATTTAGATAGATCATCCACGACAGCTTTATATGCTGCCATGTGCTTATTTGCATTACAAATATCTGACACTTGCTGAGCAACAAGATCCGAATCTCCATAACACATCAAACGTCAGATGCCAATATCCTTAGCAATCCGGATTCCATGCAGCAGTGCTTCATACTCGGCAATGTTGTTTGTCGCTGTGAAGTGGATCTGCAGCACATATAAAAGTTTATCTCCTTGGGGTGATTTGAGCACCACGCCAGCCTCCGAGCCCCCCTAGCCTTGGATCCATAAAAAAGAGGGTCCAATATTCCGACTCCGGGAGGACCATGTTCTCCTTGGTCTCTGTCCAATCAGCGACAAAGTCGGCAAGGATCTGGGATTTGATTGCTGTCTGGGGTTTGTACTCAATATCGAAAGCTGCAAGCTCTATGCCCCATTTGGCGACGCGTCCTGTAGCATCGCTGTTATTGATTATATCTCTCATGGGAGCTTTGCTCACCACGGTAATTGGGTGCTCCTGAAAATAGTGTCGTAACTTACGAGATGCCAAAAAAACACCGTAAGCCAACTTTTGATAGTGCGGATATCGCTGTTTTGATTCTATCAAGACCTCGCTGACAAAGTACGTCGGACGCTGCACCAGGTGCTCCTGATTTTCTTCTGGTCTCTCCACCACCATAACTATACTGATGACCCTATTTGTCGCAGCAACGTAAAGCAACATCGGTTCCTGAGGTTCCGGTGTTGCAAGGATAGGAGCAGATGAGAGTACTTTCTTTAGGTTTTGTAGTGCGGCTTCGGCTTCGTCAGTCTAGACAAAATCCTTGGTTTTCTTCAGGAGTTTGTATAATGGTGCGGCTCTTTCACCAAGCCGGCTTACAAATCGACTGACCGCGGCGATGCAACCAGTTAATCTTTGTACATCCTTCAGGCGAGTTGGCCTGGAAATATTGAGAATAGCCTTGATCTTGTCATGGTTCACCTCTATGCCTCGTTGAGACACAATAAAACCTAACAGTTTTCCGGTTGGTATTCCAAAGAAGCATTTCTTCGGGTTAAGCATGATGTTGTATTTTCGTAAATTGGCGAATGTCTCCTCTAAGTCGGAAACCAATGTTTCCTTCTTTTTGGACATGACCGCGATATCATCCATGTATGCATGTACATTGCGCCCAAGTTGATCATGGAGGCAACGCTGCATCGTGCGCTGGTACGTAGCTCCTGCGTTTTTCAGCCCAAAGGGCATCGTAACATAACAGAAGGTTCCGAAAGGGGTTATGAATAAAGTCTTGATTTTGTTAGATTCCTTCATCCGGATTTGGTGATAACCGGAATATGCGTCGAGAAAACAGAGGAGTTCCGAGCCTGCCGTAGAATCGATAACTTGATCAATTCTAGACAGAGCGAACGGATCTTTTGGACAAGCCTTGTTCAAGGCAGTATAATCAACACACATCCTTAAATCAGTAGTGTCCTTTTTAGGGACCATTACAAGGTTGGCCGACCATTCAGTATGGATGACCTCTTCTATGAATCCGGCTAACTCGAGCCACGCTAGTTCCTTAGCTATTGCCTTACGCTTTTCGTCACCAAACCGTTGTAAGGACTGTTTGACGGGTTTAGCGTTCGGGTTTACATTTAGAGAGTGCTCGGCAAGTTCCCTAGGTACTCCGGTCATGTCAGATGGCTGCCATGCGAAGATATCTTGATTTTCTCGGAGGAACTTGACGGGCGCGCCTTCCTATGCGCTACTTAGGCCTGCGCCTATCTGGGTCACCTTGGAGGGGTCATCGTCCTTTAATGGCGTCGTCTTCGTCTCTTCTGATGCCTTGAACTCCAGATTTGGTTTTGTCACCTCCTTCTTCGTCGCGAGCATCTCGGACGGATCTATACTTTTCTTGATCTCCTGGTACTCCTGGGCGTGCAACATGGCTTCGGCAAAGGCGGCATTTCCATCCTCGCACTCTCGCGCTTTCTTCGGGTCTCCCCTGATGGTGATCACGTCGTTGGGACCTGGAATTTTTATCATATTGTAAATGTAACACGGACGAGCCATAAAAGCCCAGTAAGCCGGACGTCCGAATATAGCGTGGTATGCACTCTTGAATGGGACCACTTCGAAGGAAAGTGCCTTCGTTCGATAATTTTTTGGTGTTCCAAAAGTAACATCCAAAGTGATCTCTCCGAGGGAATTGGCTTGTCTTCCTCGTACAACCCCGTGAAAAATCACAGAGCTATGGTTAAGCTGTGTTTCCGAGATTTTCATCCGGCGTAGCGTTTCTACATAGAGAATATTGATGCTACTACCGCCGTCCATGAGGGTCTTGGAGAAACCATAACCGTCAATAAGTGGATTGACGATTAAGGCGTATTTTCCTCGCCTATGCAACTTAGGCGGATGATCAGTGCGGTCAAATGTGATTGCCACCTCCGACCAGTCCAAATACTGAGGGACAGCTGGAACTATTGCGTTGAGCTCGTGGAGAACTGCTTTCTTGACCTTTGCTGGTTGAGATCCGAGGAAGGTGACGTAAGTGTCCTTCTTGGTAGGAAACGTTTTCTTCCCTTTCGACTTGGGATTTGAAGCGTCGGCTTCCTCCATGTTGGAATCTTC
This sequence comes from Avena eriantha, assembly GCA_910589775.1. NCBI lineage: Eukaryota > Viridiplantae > Streptophyta > Magnoliopsida > Poales > Poaceae > Avena > Avena eriantha. The sequence goes on along the minus strand of OU342740.1, from coordinate 405,823,241 downwards.
CTTGGTCTCTTTTTATTTTTCGGAATTTTTATTTCCCTTCTTCCACTTAGCTTTGTAGCCCGCGGTATCATCTCTCTTGATGTCATCGTTAAAACGACATTCAGCGTTGGTGTGGGACGAGCCCCCATTGGCGTCTAAGTGATGCACACATGGGTTATTGGCAATGTCGGCCCAAGTGCAGGTTTTGCCTGGTTGTTGCTCTCCTCTACCTTGGACCCTTGATGTCCCACGACTACGCCCGCGGCCTCCACCACGTCCTCCTCGTCCTCCAGTCCCGGAAACAGTAGTGACTACTGCTGTCTCCGCGTTGGGTTTTTCTTCCGAGGTGTTTTTGCGTTTCTGAGCCTATTGCTTTGTCTTTGCTGACTATGGTACGGCCAGGACGTTAAGTAATCCCTCTGCATCGTCGTCAGCATCTGCATACTTGCTCGTTGTTTCTATCATCTCTCCCAGATCAGTAACCTTGTCACACTTCAAGCGATGGCACAGTAACCCAATTGGGAGACCTGAAATAAAAGCTTCAATCGCAGTTTGATCGTTTACTCCCTCGCAGGAGTTCTTGGTGTCAATCCATCGTCCGAGATAATCTCGGCAAGTTTCTCCGGCTTTCTGGGTGCAACGCTGTAGGTCTCCAACCGTACAGGGACTCTGATATGTGCCTTCGAAATTCCGAAAGAACGCACTTTGTAAGTCATACCAGTTGTGGATGGTGTTTGCCGGAAGTTCATTGAGCCTTGATCGCGCCGTCTTCCGCAATATAAGTGGGAGATATCGGGTTGCGACCAGGCTGTTTCCGCCTTTAGCGATGCAGCAAGCTTGGAAGAAGTCCTGTAACCAGGTGTCTGGCCGAGCAATGCCGTCGTAGGCTTGAATATGTCTTGAGATAGCAAATCCTTCCGGGAATTTTGTAGCTCTGATGCGTGGTCCAAAGCACTTTGGGCCCACGTATACGTCATCGTTTTCGTAGCGCCGAGCCTCTATGTTGGAGTTAATCCTGTGCCTTGCGTCGTTCGGGGATAGGGATCGTCCCGAATATCGGCTGTGGCTGCGGTGCCTTGGAGCCGGACTTCGGCTTCTGCCACCACCTCCTCCGTCATGTCATCCTCCTTGACCTCCTTGGGGGCCGTTGTGATAACTGTGCAGTGGAGAGGGTGGTGCAGCTGGGTTGTTTCCGGCTGATCGCCAGCCTCCGTCTGGAGCGTCATTATTCCAGTTCCGGGGAGGTTCTTGACTGTGACGAGCCCCCTGTCGGCTTGTACCAGCATGGTTTCCGTCGTTCCTTCGTCCGTCGTTCCCACTATGGTAAGGTTCAGCCAGACGGTTTTCATGTCTAGGAGGTGGCATTTTCTGACAATCCTCCTCCCGACGTTTTTCTTTATCTTCTCCCTTTCGGGAAGGATTCCTCGGATTGAGTGCAGCGATTGCGTCTTTCTCGGCTACTGGAGCGACGTTGCTCCAGTTATGTGTAGCTCTGCGGTGCTGCCCCGTCGATCCGGTTCTTGAATAATTGTCTTCCCTGCGTTCGGGGTTATGATACTATGCCCGAACATAGTGGGATCTTACGCCAGCCCATGCCGGATCTGTGCGACATTGGTCGGAATCCGAGACCAGCTTTTGGCTTTCCGACAGGACGACCTTTTGCTACTCCAGTCCCTTGTTGAGTAGCTTGATACCCAAACGTATCTCTTCTGGTCCTGGATTAGCTGATAGAATTTCGCGAGCTGCCACAGTATTTTGCACTGGTGTCGGGTAAATCCAATCTCCATTGCTGTCCTTCCGTGGCTTTCCCATCTCATCTCCAAAAAGGACGGCACGGACACGTGGGAATTGGTTATCATCTACGTGACGCTTCCGTGTCTTCTGATGCAGACGGGACATGTACTCCTTGTTTGACATGCGCTTCTTCTCCACCTCGATGTTTTTGGCTTCATCAAGGAGTTGTTGCCGACACGCTTCTAGGGCTTGGGCCCTTTCGTCCAGCTCATCTGCGGTAAGTTCTGCAGCTATAGGGATATGTGTGGTTAATGCGGCATCGATGAGTTTACGCGCACCTTCAGTGATCACGTGCCCATCCACCGATGCTTCTTTCTTCGGCTCATCTGGGATAAGTGCTCCATCCGAGTCTTCCTCGTATTCCTCGGCAATCACCTCCTCTGTCAGAGGGTCTTTTGCCGGGGTCTTGTTTTTCTTGTTCTTTTTCTTTGCCCTCTTGGCAGCGCCGGTAGCAAAGACGGCTTTGGGTCCGTTTCCCCGAGTCAAGCTCTGAGCGGTACTTTTGGACATCTGGAGTTTGGGATTGTCTCCGACCTCCATATCATCCTGCGCTTTGGGAGAGTGTTCCCTGGATCCTTCGTCCATGGCTTCTCCGTCTTCTGCAGCTTTGGAGTTGTACTCCTCGTCATATTCCGCGGAGAACTTTCGAAAATCTGCCGACGTCATGGACTCATCCGAGGATGCGGGAACGTCGGTGTTTGTTCCAATTGCCTCCAGCACCGAGTCGATGTTTTCTCCAGCATCGGCAGAGCCGGATCCGGATCCAACGTATCCAATGAAGTGCGATGCGTGCTTCCTGAGGTACCTGAGGAAAGGCTTGTCTGCCCGACATCATCGGAGTCGGGATCAGTGTCGTTGATGTGTTTTGCCTGGATTTCGACTTCCACGGGTGGGTCGATCTGGGATCCGGCTTCTCTAGGGAGATCCACTCCGGATTCGACTTGGTCCGCGAGGTTTTCTTCAGGCTCGGATTTCTCCACTATCTCCGCAACTGGTGCGGGCTGGGTGGGATTAGGGTTTTCTGAGATCCAGAACTCTGCCGCCTCCGCGGAAAAAGGGGACCCAGAAGTTTCTTCTGCCTCTATCATCACCGCTGGGGTGGGTTGGGCAGGTTCAGCGAAACCGATGTAAACATCGATCTCGCCAAAAGACATGATTGTATAAGCAGTCACGGCCTCCCTAGCCGGAATCCAAGTCTCGTCGAGAACGATGAGAGGGACGTCGTTGGCGTAGAGGATGCGACCGACCGCGATGGTCTCGCCGATTCCGATTCTTGCAGATTCCGCTCGGAACGTAGATCCGAAGCTCACTTGCCCCACGGTGGGCGCCAACTGTCGTCGGATTGATGACAAGTACGCCATGAGGGGGTCCTCGAGGCGTGCGGAAGAGAGGGGTGTGAGGCGTACGGTGTTCCGAGACGGTGAGCACACAAGTTTACCCAGGTTCGAATCCGCCGGCTTTGGACGGACCCTACTCCTGCTATCAATCCAGTAATACGGCAAAGCCGGAATATGGGTTACAAGGGTCTCGCCTGTGTAAGTTGAGATTGTAGACTATTGGTCGTCTGGTGTTGCCCTAAAGGCTCTCCCTAGGATGGCTTATATAGATATCCGGCCTAGGGTTTACAGGAGAGATCAATACGGCTACGACTAAGAGTTGGTTACAGAGTACATCTTGAACTACAAGTAACATTATGGGCCTAAGTCGGTAACTCTTCTGGGCCTTTCCGTAGCCGGATGGGACTCCGTCTTCTCTCTCCAACTGGGCCGCCCGTGAAGCAAAGCTCTAACCCGAAGTGGGCCACCCTGGTCAGTGAGGAACGCCGAGGATACCCGGAAAGTATATCCCCAACAACCGCCAGCAGCGCCCACCTCTTCTTCTCCTCGCCCACCTATAACGTCCGCTCAGAGAGCCCCTCCTCCCCTCTGAGGTGCATCATCCTCTTAATCTGACTTTTCCTTTCATTCCATTCCAACACAGCTCCGTTTAATTCTTTTCCCAATATACCTCCTTCTATTCGGTCCATGCAGTCCGATATAGCCCCTTTTAATCTTTTCCCTTCACCTGTCCACACCAATCAACTTTGATGCTGCTTGCTTGCCGACAAGAAGTTTTGATCGTATATAAACTGGTGATATTTGTTGTAGCCGGACGAAGGTGGGACTAGTGAATTCCAAAAAATAACCTCTTTTGACACCCTTGATCGGCCCAGCTATACCAGCGCAGGAGGCCCATCCGAAGCAACGAGACCACATCCACATGCTTTTCTCGTCCCATGTCTATCGCATACATACGGCAGGGCGTCCGAAAGAGCGACAAGTTGCTCCTATGACGGAAAAAAACGAACCGCTTTTTTTTTTACTTAAATGCGGCATCGGTAGGAAATTTTATATCTGCCGGGAGGGTAAAATCATCTAAAAAGGTGTTGGACTGGAAGAAACAATCCGTCCTTTATTATTAGGTATAGATTTAAAGTCAGACACTTTTTTTTTTCCTTTTGCGCGGCAAGTCACTTTTTCGCAGTTAACAACAGTGGGTTCTTTCTCTTATCCTTATTTTGTGGCCGAGCAAAGTGGAGCTCCGAGCTGCTCAGCACGTAGGAGTACTCGCAGACGAGGGAGACGTCACACATGGACGCGCGTAGCACTCGCGCGGGAACGGCATGTCGCGGTCGCCGTAGCTTTTGGTCCGGTCCAGCTGGTTCCGGGCGGACATGTCGATCTTGACCGAAGCTGCTCCTTTCCATTTGGACCCACACCGCATGACCCGATCGACACGGCCCCTTCTCCGACGGCAACGCCAAGATGGGTACCCGATAATGCATCACAGCTTTGGGTCCTACGTACTAGTTCTTATCTTTGAGACAGACTCAACAAGGGATGATTAACTAGCCATGAGCCATCCGTGTTCTTTAGTAGTATTTGCTTCCGCCAGTTGCAGTAGTCGGACCAGCAGGCAGGCGGGCGAGGGCGTACTACGTGGAGGTTAGAGGAAATCCGAGGTTAGATGGTGAGCCGCTTAGCGGTGGAGCTCTAGCAGCTTGGACAGCCTAAACGTACGTGGGGATCAGATCAGACGCGAGCTGCTGCTGCCCTGTCGGTGGGTGCTACTGCTGGGCTTGTTAATAAGTGGGGTTACTGTGAGCACAAGCCGTGGGCCGGTTAGTTGACCTCACAACCTTCTTTTACATGCTACGTGTCCGCAGCTGCATCTTCTGTAAAAGTGTGCCCACAGTTTTGGTCTCACTCCACCGACTGTAAACTTACCATGGCAAGTCTTGGTGCCAAGTTAACGCACGCACGTAGTACTACTACTACATAGGTTTATATGGAGAAAATGCAACAAAATTGGAGTAATCACAAAGTCATCGCCCCAATGCCTCTCAACAAAGACAAGTCATGGTCAATAGAAGAACTCCAGGTCGATAGACCGGTCGTCGTTTAAAACGCTATCTTATTATTATTATTCGCACCACCGAAAATAGGCACGAAAAAAGATCGGAGGACACGATTAAGCGAATATTCCTGTCCAACAATAAAATCCCCTTTCCGCTCGCCAGTGTCCTCGGCCGGCCCTCCTAAACTTAGCCCTTTCCCCCAGGAAAAACAAACCGCTCTCTCCTTTCCATCTGCCACCCCCACCGCAGACACGCGATCCGAGCCGTCCGTTCCTCGATCCGACGGCTCCAGTCTCGTCCCCACCCACCATATAGCACTCCCCACGAAAGAAACAGAGGAAAAGCTCCGGGATATAATTAATTAATTAAGGAAAGCGTAGAGCAAATCTGAGAATAAAAGGGAGAAATGGGCGCGTGATATCCGAGGCAAATCCGGATGCTTCCAAGCTCCAACCCACACCCATACCTCCACCTCCCCCCCCGGGACCCCTCCCCCCACCACCACTGCCCCCTCCTCGATCCCTCGACCAGGTCGCCTCCTCTTTCTCCACCTCCCCTCCCTCGCTCCCTCCGCGTGGCTTTGCGAGCTGGGCCTCTGGATTGGCGCTCCACGCGGAGTTCTCGATTCGCTGCGGGAAGAGATCGAACGCCGCCGCGCCAGACCGACACACAGGAGGGCACCATTGGCCGGCGCTGAATAATAGGTGCGTTCGCTTCTGCTACTGCCCTTTCTTCCCCTCTGTCTGTTGTTTCCGTTGGGGCTTTCTTGATGCGGGAGGGGAAAACGAGGCTGCGATTCTTGATGGATTTCTCCTCGTTCTGCCTGGGCCATGAGTTTGGGCGAGAAAGATGGGGTTCTTTTGCCCCGCAGCGATTTTGAATTTTTTTTTTAAAATTGGATTCTAGCGCTGGTGTTCCAGGATTAGGGATTTTGCCTCCCGTCGCTGCAGTTCATACCCCCGATTTTTTTTTTTTGCTCGAGGAGTCCCTGTTCGTGCATTGCGTCTCTTGCGCGTTTGTCCCTTTCCCCGTCCGATTTGCTCGGCGGGGCGGCATTTCCTTGGATCGTTGCGGAGGCTCTTCGCTTCCTTGCCTCTGTTTCCTCGTCATTTCCGCCTATGTCCGGCGGTTGGCAGATGGTGTAGTACCAAAAAATCGAAGTGGTTTCGCCGTATCTTTTGTTCGTTTGCTGGGCTGTGTTTAGGCGCCGAATTAATTAATCTCCGGCTTTCTGACGCCTTTCGGCCGACGAATTTGCGGCCCGGATTCGGGCGGAAACCAATGGTTCCGCCGCACCGATTTGTGTATCTGGTTTCTTTTTTTGTTTCCCCGATGTAGAGTTTGCTTCAAATGCGGATGCCTTCTCATCAGATTCCGGTTTGGGGAAAGCTAGCCTAAAAGTAGCCATCACTCTCGTCCCAACACATGGCGGCCAGTTCTTGACCAGCCATCGCTTTGTTTTTCGCCTCCTCCTCCTCCGCCGTTTCCCCTACATCAAAGCAACAGAAGGAATCGTCCGTTCACCATGTGTAAGCGATGCTTTGTTTGGTTTCGAAGGTGCGTGTGAAAGCGGGGTAGACTGGCGCCGGCGTCCCTGCGTTTAGCGTTTAAGCAGGATAATGATCTTGGTACCCTTGCGTGTTCCTCTCCGGCGACTCTGCTTTCTTCGGGTATGCGTTGTTTCCTTTGCCCCTTTGGACCAGCTCTTCTCGGAATGCAAAGGAGTTTCCTCCCCTCCTTCATTTTCCACCTCCCTGTGGGTGGTGTCTCCTAGCATTGCTATCCTTGTATGTGTTAGTTACATGAGATTAGGCCCATCTGTCTGTTGGTTTGGTAATTCAGGTGGCCAAAGGCTAGGATTTTCTTTCCTTTATTTGAAATTGGCTACCACTGTCTGGAATGTGGATTTTTAACTAACTGGCCTAACTTGTTGCCAAACTTATCTGTGCAGGCAGGCAGGCAGTTTTCCAGAGGCTTTTTCTTGTGATTCAGGGAGGAGGGCAACATTTTGTCTCTTGATGCTTTAGAGGCATTCTTCTTCTTCTTCTTCCAGTTCTGATGGAGGCTAAGGGCACGAACGACCGGGATACTTTGATTGATTTGGAGAGTGGGAACAACGTTGTTACTAACGAGTATAGCCATGGAATGGATGCTAATTTTGGAGTAGGCTTAGCAAGGACAGCATCGAATGGTGCGTCGAATGATACCATATGTACCAAGCATGACGGAAATGAGCACATCCTCGATTGCTCCCAGCCCTCCATCGAAGCTGCTGCCAAGAATGGAGAGGACAGGAAGTCCGAAGGGGAGGAGAAACTGGGCCTTGTGGATGGGTCTGGAGGCGACAAGGCAAAGAAGAAGCGGTCCAAGAAACCACCACGGCCACCAAGGCCGCCGACTTATTTGCCGCTGGATGCTTCTGACGAGAAGCTCCTCAATGAGCTCAACGAGCTTGCTCTGTTGAAGCGGGCGAGGATTGAGCGGATGAAGGCTTTGAAGAAGATGAAGAATGCCAAACATTCCTCAACCAGCAATTTTTGTCCCATGATCGTCACCGTTATCTTCTGCCTCGTCATACTCTGGCAAGGTATACCTTAGTTACACAAGTAGGAACAATGGTTATCTCATATTATTAGTTTTGTATGGAAGAACAAAAATATGAACACCAATGAAGTAAAACCTTTCTTGGTCCCGAGACTAAAGTTTCTCACTTTATCTACTTCACAGTTACTCTTATGGAATCTTCTGAACATAGTTTTGCCATGGATTTAGATCATTATTACTTCATTAGGATTCTTTTAGCCTTCTGCTTTTTCATTGAGTAATCAACCTGCTTATATTATAATTTCTTACCATGTCCTTGTAGAATTGCTGGAACTTGTCAAATTGTTTCTCCATGGTATTTATGCTACTAGAATAAATATTTAATTTAGACGTAGCTGGAGATGACATATTTCTACCATGGGCAATGCGAAGATCTATTAGTGTGCTATGTATCGAGTCAAGTATTAATTTTTTTTAAGCCATGTGATTGAAAACTTATTTGTCCTGAGAAATACTATATACAGCGTCTCGTAAAATCACTGGAGCTCTTCAACAGGTCTTGACAAAACAGGGTCCTAAACTTCCTTATTTTTTTGCACTACAGGATTTTTCTCTAGGCAAGCATCGGGAGTAAGCTTCCATGGATCACCTGAGTCTTCAGTTAGAGCACATAACAGTCTGATCTCGATTCGGTTCTACAAGAACCGTTCTAGCATCAGGCCTCACAGTTTGACCTCTGCCGCTCCTAAGTATGCAAACTTGTTTTTTTTTTTCAAAACAAAATGTTGCATTTGAATAAAAACCTTGAAGATCTGGAGCTTCTTGATGTGCTGCTGATTCCTTCACTTCTGTGTGCCTCTGCAGCAACTTAGAAATGCGCCACCGAGGATGGAGATCCGTAGCAAAGGAAGAGATGCTGCGGCATGAACACGCCGGCCGAGCATGACCCCAGGCAGGCCGGCGCGGCACAAAGACAGCTGTCGCCATTTTGAAGCTCACCGCGACCGACCGACAGACAGGCCGATGTAAATCTACGCGGCGTCTGTGCGAGGCGTCTCGCTGTAAATGAACCCTCAAGTGTGCGTGTGTGTTGTGCGTGCGTGTTCCCCCCGGGTTCCATGCTGCTAACCAGTGGACTTTCCTGTGGTCGCGCCACCTGGTAAGTCGCTCCAGAGCAAGCTGTATGATGATGATTACAATAATAAGGCTTGCTGAGTAATAATAGTCTAATCTGATCTGGTCCTGATCTGAATCAAGTGTGGTGCACGAGCACGATGCTGGTAGTAGGAGTACATGTTCTTGATGGCCGTACTCGGCTCAGAGTGTTCATTTCACACTGTCGGCTGTTGAGAGTTGACACTGTCACTTGCTCTGGCTGGTGGACGGTGGTGTTCTAGATCTGCACACAGCTGTATGTACAGCATGGCAATTGCATTTGTTATGTGTGTACAATAATGTACTCAGGTATGGCCAAGCAATCAGATATGATTCAGATCTTTGTTTTTTCCCTTGGTTTATTCTCTTTCCATGTGCTTTTTGCATGGTAAACGCTACTATGCTCATTGCTTAATGAGCAGCCACGCTAGTCTTGTGAACTGGCCATTAAGTACGCCTGCTTAACATGAGATGGCTTAGTACTTTGTCGGCATGCATCGCTGGCACCTTGAAATCACAAGTTGACTATAGTCTATAGACTACTTTAATCATAAAAATGGACAATAAGTTAGTATTGTAAATGTTCTGTTAGAAAATATGTATACTAGCCCACCTCCTCTTCCTTTTGGCTAAACCTCCCCCTTCCTCCTTCCCTATCGTCGCCGGCGGCATTGGTTGTCGAGCGAAACTTGGGTGGCGTTTTCGGCGGCTGCCTACCTTTTCCCGCGCGCTTGGAGGCAGGTTCGGGGTATTCTTCTTCCAAGCGGCGGTGCAAACAGGGAGTTGGCTATTCGGCTCTAGGCCGGGTGGTGGTGGCGCGGCGGCGTGGCCGTGGTGCGGCAGGGCGGCGTGCTGCGGCGTAGTGGCGCCAAATCTTCCACCACTGCCTATATCTGGGCCCTCCAGGCCCCATCTGGGTCAGGGCAGGCCGGCCTAGTTCTAGCGACGGCGCGACCTGCAGATGGTGGCGGTGGTGTATCGTGTAGGGGAGTAGTGATGTCGGCAGCCAACCTGTTGCAGTGTGGCAGTGAGGACTTTGCGGACACATCTCGGTCCAGCAGGACCGCTGGGTCTGATGTGTTCCTGCTGCCATGTCCGGTCGGCTACCGCCTACGACGGTGGAGGTTGGTCCCTCCAGCATGGCTGCGGTGCTACTGCTCCCCGATTCTAGTTGTACCTTCCTCTTCCCTCTTGCAGGCCTCATGATGGGTGCCACGGTGAGGCGACGATGATGGTTGCAAGAGTGTGTTAGCGCGTGTTGGTCGGTAGCGATCTTGGTGGTGTGCATCGGATCACACGAGGTTTATGGTTGGGGGCGGGAGAATTCCTTGTCGTCCCATCTAGCATAGACTTGGTGACGCCTGAGGGCGTCGCCTTTTCTTCCTCACGCGTCACCCTCTCCACTACTCAAAGTACCGGGGAAACCCCTAGAACCAGTGCACTGGTTTGGGAAGCAGCGACGTCGATGCCACATTCCTTTTTGAAGGTTTTCCTTAATACTCGGCGCTTCGAAGTCCTACGAGCGTGGTGGGACAACTATAGAGGGCACAACGGTTGCGGGTTACCTCCATCCTCATTTGTTTCTCTTTTCCTTTTCTCTTTGGGGCTTGTTTGTGCTGCCGCGCAAGTATTCTACTCCCTCCAGCCCAAATTAGTTGATTTAGATTTGTCTAGATTCGATTATATCTAGACATGGTTTAGTATTAGATACATTCGTATGTTGACAAATTCGAGTCAACTAATTTGGGTCGAGGGAGTAGTTAGTTTGACCTATATGATGTGGTGTTTGACAAAAATATGTATGTACATATAAGGGGCGAAAAATCAGTTACGGAGTATTAATTAAATTTTATAAAGGACAAATTATCGAAGTCAAAGTCGGGAGAAGCAAAAAAAAAAAGCCTTTTGCTTTTGTAAAGGGACAAAAATGACAAGTTTCCATGAGGAAGAAGTCTATTTGGACATCTCTCTCTCCGTACTAATGTTCGTTTCAGCTAGGGCCGCCTCTGCTGGGCTTCGAAACCAGGTCTCAAATTGGGCTTCCAAAAGAGCATCCGGTCCATGCTGCGGAAGGGAAGAAGGGGCTATTTTTGTAAATAAGCCCGTCGCTCGCAGAATCGGCGGCCACTGGATGGTTATTTGCGGCCTTGTGGGCTATTCTGCGCGAACTGCAAAGGTGATTGCGCGCCATGTGTTCGAGCAAATGCCGCCTCCTCCTCCTCAGGCGGTTCCACCGCCGCCACTTCTCCACCGCGCCGGCATCTAACCGCCGGACGAGCAGCCCGCAAATTACCATCCGGTGGCCGGAGCAATCCAGACCCTCTCCCCACTCAGGAGACACGGCGATGTCCCATGAGGCAACCGTCAGGAGGCTCGCGGCGGCGGGGGACATCGACGGCGTCCAGTACGCGCTGCAGGAGATGCGGCTGCGCGGGGTGGCGTGCCCCGAGGGAGCCCTCGTCGCCGCCATCTGCGCCTTCGCCCGCGCCGGGGCGCCCGACCGCGCGCTCAAGACGTTCTACCGCGCGGACGACCTGGGTTGCGCAGCGCCCACCGTGCGGGTGTACAACCACCTGCTCGACGCGCTGCTCCAGGAGAACCTGGTCGGGGCGGTGGTGCCGGTGTACGAGAACATGAGGAAGGCCGGCGTGGAGCCCAACGTGTACACCTACAACCTGCTCATCAAGGCGCTGTGCCAGAACGACCGTGTCGACGCCGCACGCAAGATGCTCGACGAAATGGCCAGGAAGGACTGCCACCCGGACGAGGTGAGCCACACGACGATTGTTTCCGCACTGTGCAAGATGGGTAGGGTGGACGAGGCCCGGGCTGTCCTGGCAGAGACCACGCCTCTGTGCACCTCGTATGATGTTGTGGTTCACGCGCTCTGTGGAGAGTCTAGGATGCGGGAGGTGTTCTTGGTTGTGGACGAGATGGTGCAAAGGGGATTGCAGCCAGGTCCCGTCACCTACACATCCATAGTCCGCGCATTCTGCAAAGCTGGGGAGCTGAGAATGGCTTGCGCCATATTGGCCAGGATGGTGATCAAAGGTTGTGCTCCAAATGTTCATACATTCACTGTGTTGACCCAAGGGTTCTTCGATGATGGAAAGGTGCATGATGCGCTTGGCATGTGGAATTGGATGGTGGCTGAAGGATTGACGCCGTCTGTGATCTCTTATAATGTTCTCATCCGTGGCCTTTGTCAGAATGGTGATCTAAAGAGGGCATTATCTGTTTTCAGTAGCATGGGGCAAAACGGATGCTTTCCTGGCGTGACGACCTACTCTATTCTCATCGATGGATTGTCCAAAGCAGGGGACCTAGATGGTGCCATGTCGATATGGAATGACATGACACATGCTGGCTGCAAACCGAATGTTGTTGTCTATACGAATGTGGTGGATGTACTGTGCAAGAAGTTGATGTTTGACCAGGCAGAAAATCTCATCGACAAGATGCCATTGGAAAATTGTCCTCCAAACACATTGACATTCAACATCTTGATCAGAAGTCTGTGTGACTGCGGAAGAGTGGAGAGAGCTCTGAGTGTTCTCCGTGGGATGGAAAGATATGGATGTCCTCCTAATGTCAGGACATACAATGAGTTGCTTCGTGGTTTTTTCAGGGTAGGAAACTGTGAAGGTGCCCTTCAAATTTTGGTTGAAATGCTAAACAATAGGATTGAGTTGAGTTTAATATCTTACAACACTATGATTAGTGGCCTCTGTCAGATGGGAAGGAACAAAGAAGCTATGATTCTTCTGGGGAAGATGATGATCCAACGAATTCAACCCGATGCATTCACTTTCAATGCAATAATTCATGCGTATTGCAAGGAAGGGAATGTCAGAGCTGCTGCTTGGATGTTAGGTCAAATGGATGCAGTTAACTGTCCACGCAACATAGTTGCATACACAAGTCTGATGTCGGGGCTTTGCAATCAGCATAGGCTGGATGATGCCATGGTTTACCTCTTGAAGATGTTATATGAAGGTATCTCTCCAAATGACGTGACATGGAATGTGTTGGTCCGTGGATTATCTACGGTCCTGGGCACCATCGGTCCAATGGACTTGATTGATCATATCGTTGTAGATTTGTAACCATAAGCCTAGAGAACTTTTACAAACCTGGGGGCCATCAAACCAGTTTAGTTAATTGAGCATATCGTTGACGATTAATAAGCATAAACTTGAAGTCCAGTGGTGCTACCATTTGAACTTTTTTGTGAAGGGCAAAGCTAACAAGCAGCACTCTCTCTGGTAATTATTTCTTCATGAAGTAATTTAGGAAGTTTATGCTATTTTAGGATAATACTAATGTTGTTTCGATATTAGAAATTATAAAGTTTTCATTGTATGTGTTTTACAACAAAAGTGAAAACATCACAAACTAGTGCATCTTCTGTTTGGTCAGTACATAATATGTGCAATATTAATATTTTAAGGACACATCGTTATCTAGTTCGAGTCATTTGTGCCATGTATTCTGCCTGACCAAATCATTTGAACACCTACAATTGAACTTATATGTGAAAGCTGATTTTGTGAATATAAGCTCACGTGAATGATGAACTCCTTCATGAGTTTGTATTTTTCAGAAAAAATATAGTACTACAAAGTGTTGAGCTAGGCACATGTATAAAAGTTCGTGAAAAAATGAAATCATGTGTACGGTACAAAAAAAGAGATGCTAAGTTATATGGAAAAGAGATGTTCTAGCTGCTGTCAGAAAAGAGAGACACTCTTAACTTTTGTGCTGTATAGTACGCATATGATCATTGTTTTTGTGCGGAGTACATTATTCTCGAATTTGTATGTCTTTAAATTTACATTATGTAATATGTGTGAGAAGTTTTAAAAATATTTGTTTGTACAAACTCGTGAAGCGGTGCAAATGGACATGGGTTCAGATTAGACTTCCCAAACTTTCCTAGAATATTTTCACTACTAGTTTTGCACTTTAGCCTCTCTTCTCTATAGACAGAAAAACTGTTACTTGGTTGAAATACGTGTATCAGAAACATCCGTTGTGTCTGCGCCACACATGTAACTTCAGAGAGAGAGAGAGGATACATACACCGTGCACCGATATGCATTTAAGCATTTTATTGCTTTTATGTAATGTTCACACCAAAGTTCGCTAGGAAATTTACAATGGTATTTTGATCTTTCGGCATATGACCAAAGTACCAAACAGAACACATATCTTCACTTCGCTTTGTTGGCAGCCCTCTGATCCTCCAATTTCTTGTATGCTTTGTCAACCTCTGGCTGCACATGAAGGGGAATGAATTAGAATTACTCAAAAGAAGTAAGAGAGGACAATTATGGCTCAAGGTAGAATAAAGATCGTATGAGTCAGCTTTATAGCATTAGGGTTCACCAAGTCAGCTTTACTACGCTATGAGTTAGCTCTTCAATAGAACCCAATGCTAATACACTGGCTTTGATCATGACAATTAGTACAAACAACAAATATGACACTTCGGCAGTTCAAAAAATATTACCTGGTAATATTTTAGCATGTAGTTTCTTCTCTTCTTCATCGTTGCAGTGACCAAATCTCTCTCAATATCAAAAGGTACAGGATCCAATATTACGCCTTTGATGTACTCGAAACCCCGTAGCTGATTTTTGACATGCAAAGAGGGTTACCATATACGATGCTTAGAAATGCAGTGAAGAGTAAACATCAAGGAGTCCACACTCTACAGAAACTTCTCAGTTCCTTTTAATTCCAATGCAAAATGCACCGGAAACTATGCTGACCATAATGTTAGGATATTTGTTGAGTGACATGATGAACCATGTGATATTTGGAAGTGAATAAATGACCTCACCTTATTCTTCTGTGCAGCAGTTGCAAGCTCTTTAAGGATATATTCTTTAAGGCTTTCCAATTTGCATATTTCATCAAAAGAACCTTTGTATCCATTTGATGCTGCCCACTTCATGGTGCTTTCTTCATGTGGATTAACTACTGCAACTAATGTTGATCTGTAGCTGTCCCCATACACCCAGATCTACAAAAAGTGACAGTATTACATTAATGCAGGGCCATGCATTCTCTTAATGTAAGCATATGATTTCACTGGAGTTTTTCCTTACATCTTCAATAATTTGAGGGAAGACGTATACTTTCTCCAGATACTCAACTGCCACATACTCCCCTTGTGACAACTTAAATATGTTCTTCTTTCGGTCAATTACCTTCAGGATTCCATCTGGGGTCATCTCTCCAATGTCTCCTGAGAACAACATTGTGTTAGAACATGCTATGTGATATTTATCATGATCTTCTATCTAAATTAAAATGTGCTTCTTCACCTGTATGAAACCATCCATCAACTATGACCTCCTTTGTGAGCTCAGGATTTTTGTAGTACCCAGTGAAGATTGTGTTCCCTCGGATGAGGATTTCACCACGAGAAGGAACACCAAGTGGATCATAACCCATCTCAGGTACTTCTTCCAACCGCAGTTCAGTGTAGGTGGCAGCGACACCGACAGTTCCAACCAGGGACATGTCATCAGGGTAACCAACTGTGCTAGGTCCCAACGTTTCCGTTAAACCTGAGCAAAGGCCACAAAATCTAACATTATACTTGTTCCTTTTAATGGACAAAGGGATTGATAACTAAGCCATTCATTCTTGGAGTTCCATACAGAGAAATAAATTTATGTGGCTTGTCAGTATCTTTGTGAAATAAGAAAAATAGATGTCCCAAATCATTTACTTGTTGTAAACAAAGTAATGTGCAATAAAGTTAAATAGTTTGATACAATAAGTTGGCTGGAAATACTCTTAAAAATTAGTATTTGCAGTGAAAATAATTCTGGGCATAGGATAGACTATAGAGCAAGGTAAACATGGACCCAACCTACTTAAGGAACCAGCTATTCAGTTCTCTTAGGACTATTTGCTAAAATAGGTAAATTAATAACAGTTCCAAATAGAACTAGACCTCATGCTTGAACTAAAATTACACACACCAAGTTTGGTGTATATTTTGTATATGATTTGTTTGCCTTGGAAATTACTTGTTGATGCTTTGGAGTCCTTTACTTCTGTGATGATATCAGTCTGCAGGAAGAAATTTGAGGAAAGGGTCTACATGAATTACCATAGCCTTGGATAAAGTATGCACAACTGGTCACTCTCAAGAACTCTTCTATTTCAGTACTTAATGGTGCACCACCAGAGATTAGTAGGCGGAGACGACCACCGAGCCTTGCCTTGACCTTGAGCAAGCAAATGCAACAAACAAAGCACATAAGAAGTCGTGACTTGTAAGTACAATCCCTATCGATTTTTACTTATTTTTATGAAATTAATTCATCTCCAGGGATTCTTTCTTAGTTATGAACACAATACCTTGCGAAAAGCCAGCATGTCCGCAAAAGGTGAGGCAGTTTTATGGGTGTAGCCTGCTTTCATGCTTCCTAATTTGCTGGATTGCAAAAGCTATGGTGAGCTGACATGATTTCTGTGCTGCAAAAAATAATTCATGATGCTAAGCAACTTACCGGTTGTACAAGGCATTAAAAATCACTCTCCTAAGGGGTCTGAGATCTGCTAAGGCCTTTAGAATACCTAAAGACAATCATAAAAAGTTGTCTGAGTTAGCAGATACGAATGCATAATTACTATCAGTATTTTCATTTTACTACCTTCGTAAATCTTTTCATATACTCTGGGCACCCCGACCAGCAGAGTTGGCTTTAACTCCATGAGATCATCTCTCAAAGCATTCAAATCCTGAAAAAATAGAACATTGAGGTCATATTAAGAATGAATGATCACAATTTGAGTGTGAGATTAAGCCTAATATGTGGATTTGCTCACTCCATGGTAATAGCCAACTGAGGCTCCTTTGTGAAAGAAATACTCTTCAATCATGCGGTCCAGAATGTGAGCAAGTGGGAGAAAAGAAAGGAACACATCCTCTGTTGACATCTGCATGCCCAAAACAAGAGAACTTGCTTAGATTATGATTAAACAGAACCATCTATTCAATCGAAGTTAGGCTTATTAACATCATTATATCTGATAGAAAGGAGTAACCTTGTCATCAAACTGGTCCATGAAGAGGTCCACCCCTTTTACATACATTCCATGGCTCTCATGGCTCAGCATAACACCTTTGGGCTGCCCACTTGTTCCACTTGTGTACATTATGGTGCATGTATCATTTGGTTGTGGAGGACAAGGTTGAGCTGGTTTATCCTTTCCCTGAAATGCAATTCCAGAATTGATGTTTTGATCAACACATACATGACATCACAAAAGTTGCTACCAATTTTTGCAGTCTGAATGGTGAATGAACATTATAAATTCTCTTTACCCACCAGTTTTAAGAAATCATTCCAGGAGTACACTTTCATCCCAATTTGCTCGGCGTCTTTGATCTGTTCGTTATTTGCCGAAGTGAATGCCACCAATGCTGCAAGCATGTTTGGAATATAGATTTTTGAACTAGGTAATCGTTCAAAACAAAAAAAACCTAATGACTTTGCAATGCTTACCTTTTAGCCTTGTCGCAGATTTGCAATTTGGGGATAGTATCTGCAAATAAGAAATACTATCAGATCCAAATTCAGACGAGATTCAAAATGTTCTCAACTAAACTAATAGATTTAGTTGTACTTCTTTTATTTTCTTGTCTTGAATGAAGACAACATCAATCTCAGCATGGTCAATAATGTAATCAACAGCTCCTGCACCTGCAATCTCATGGAATAGTTATTGATTGTAATGGGTACATAATTATTATTTTTCTGATGAAAATCCTAATGCTGTGTTTCAAATGTTTGTTAATCTGAAACATTTTCTGATGAGAATATATTTTTTATCATTGTCCTGCTTACCTAAAGTATCGTATAGTGGGACACATATTAGGCTGTAACCGTTGCAAGCCTGCAAAGTTAATTGTGGGATTATCATTCTTTATCCTGGCCAAAGGAGATTAAGGAAATTATCATTTAGATGGCTTTCCAGCGGTTACCTGCATTGCTACCACCCACTTAGGACAGTTTGCTCCATAAATTCCAATTGTGGAACCCTGACATAGATCAAGCATATGAGCATCATTGTCTCTAACAAATGTGAACTTGACAAGCGGTCTTGAAAATACAAAGACGCCAATAACGGAAGAAGGTCTATATAGCTGGAGTGAAAAGTTATACTAAGTTTATGTGCCTACCGGTTGCACCCCCAGTTGCTGCAGCGCAGAGCCAATTTGCAGGACTTCCTCATAGACCTCCTTGTATGATTTCCATAAATAGGGCCCTGGCTAGAAGATGAAAATGGAGAAGGTTCCCATCAAGAACGAACTAATAGATGATCTACATCTAGCAGATACATAAGCTTCATTATCCTTGGGGTTAGTTGTATTCGCGCATACCACTCCATCTTTAAATGGACGCCATCCAAGCATCCGGTTGTCTGGATACTTGCCTGCTGCTGTTCTGCAGGGACGTGAGCGACAGAGATCAAAACCATGATTTGGGAGTTCTGAAAGATTCTTTTTGTATTAAGATATTTTGCGTGCAGCTGGTTTTCCATTTCGCTGTTAAAACAGCAAATCTAACGTTTAAACATGGAATCTAAAGACTAAAAGGTTTATCATGCATGGTATGTTGAATAACACCCCTAGATGAAAGTCTCAACTATCTTATGCCTTATGTTTTCTCTTTACAGGGTTCTTCATGAAGGAGCCAGCTAAGCCGCAACTCGTGTACTGTCTGAAGATTAATGGTACGAAACAGCATTGACACTGTGTGCGGTATGTCCTTAGTTCTGCTTCCAGCCATGCATGTGCTACTTGGATCCAACTACTCTGCCTTTCAAAAAAAACTTTTAGGCAGATAACTTTGAGAGAGAAAAAAAAGGAGGGTTCAAGAAAAGATTTTTAGAGTACACATTCAACATAACTTTCAGACAGTTAGTAGTTGAGTATTACAGTTTTCTCGCTAAATAGTTATTAGTGCAAAACAAAGCATGAAATGTGCATGTCCTTTTTCTGTTGGGAAGAATCACATGTCTGTCCTTACATGAAGATCCAGAAAGTTAGTTTTGGTAAAATCAGAAACGAGGCTCTACTCCATACCATGTGTTTTTGTTTTTTGGCAAACACTCGGTAACACTCACATACCTGTCCTTACATGAAATCTGTTACAGTATTTTTTTGCCGAGGAAAAAACCACATGTAGGGTGGTATGGAACAAGAAGATAAATTCGTCTGACAGAGCAGACGTCTCATTACTTTCTATAGCGCACACTAGCTACCAGTTCACTCTGTCTTTCTATATGGTCCACACACACAAAAAAACATAATAGGTACAACAACAGTGGGAGCTACTTACACTATGTAGCAAAAACTTTTCCCTGAGAACAAATGTAGCAAAAACTTTTAGAGGAAAGGAGGGAGGAGATGAAGTTGTTTCTTACCTGAAGACATCCCATGAGGTTCTCATGTCAGGGTCGAGCGGCGGGTACCCATCCTTGGCCAGTATGCTCCTGAACACGGGTCCTACCGCCGGCCGGCCATCCTTCCCAGGCTTCCCGTCCTCCACCTGGATCGTGAACGCCTGCTTCTTTGTCCCCTCCATAGATCCTCTCCCAGCCGTGATCCCTCCTATCAGAAAAGGCAAGGTTAGCAATACTAGTTTTGTCAGGCGCTCACACTCTCTCGCAGAAAGTTTACACTATCTGTGAGGACTCTGTAGATCAATGCATAGGACTCGATAAATAAAGTATATCTGGGAGGACTCTGTAGTCCAGAAGAAGAGAAATGAAAAACAGGAACTGGTAGTAGTAGTTCCTTCTCTGCCAAGAAAAACAGGAAGTTTCTACCCCGAAAGTAGCTGGACAATGAGGCGCGCGACGACTCCAGACTTTTCCTGGTTGCAGTCAGAGAGGAGTGTCTTTTTTTCTTATTTGTTTTTCTGAAAGAGATGACCTCCTCTGAGTTTTTCAAGATCTGTTGCAGTCAGAAAGCAGGAGTCGTTCCAGTGACATAGAAAAACAACATTATCTGTTTTCATCAAGAATAGTTCTTGCTTGGTGAGAGAGAGAACACAAAGCTTGAAGAGAAACTTGGAGAGAGAAGGTACAGAAAACAGAGGTTGAAGAAGAGGAGCTTGGAGAGGGAGGAAGAGAGAAGGCATGGAGGGAAGAACTTACAGAAGAAGTGAGCTTGGGAGAAGGCAGAGAAGTCTCCTGAGGATGGAGTGGAGAAGGTGGCTCAAGCATGCAGCCGCTGCTGATGGGGGAAGAAGAGGAGGAGAGAGAGCTTCTTCCTATATACGCCAGGGCAGGGCAGGGCAGAGGGGGGAAGATGGGCGATGGAGGTTGGTTGAATCTTGTGTGCGTGCAAGGAAGGAGAACCGTGGAGTGGGGCCCACCTGGCTGTTATAAGGTGCTAAAACCGCTTAGCCTCCAGGTTTAGGGACAGAGACGAGAGACCCCGTGAAGGAACAACTTCCTTCCAGTTCCAGAAATTAAGCGCGGCGTGCTAAGCGCGTGATCGGTCTCACGCTAAGGTGGTGTGGCGGGCGCCAAATATGCGCGGCTCTTCAAGGAGGGGTCGTTGGCTGGCCCTGCTCGTGATCAGTAGTAATAAAGCCATAATAACAAAGGCATAGTCATTCCGCATGATTTCATCGTCATCTGTTCAGGAACGATGTTTTGTTCTTACTGTTGCAATGCTTCTTGTCTTTAGAAAAAAGGTTTGGTCGCTCTTTGCTGATCATACTGTTTATCCTCTACGGTATCTGCGCCGTGGTGTTGAGATATAGTACTAATAATCAGTTAAATCTACTACTCGACGGTTGTCCAACGACAATCGTAAATCCTTTGTTGATTCAAAAGGGCATGGAGCGCCTCGGTTTGGTTTGCGGAGGCATATACAAAGACAGAAACTTCCAAGGGTCGTGTGTCAGTCTGAACGATGTGATTGCAACACTGTAGTACGTACTTGTACAGTATAAAACTTGGACGGGAAACTCTAACTATAAAAAAAGTAAGTTTTTTTTCTTCGAAACGGGGAGCGAAGCCCTAGTCTCTGCATACACAGTTTTTATTTATTACTACAGCAACACAGTGTGGCAAAAGAAATTATAAAGATCGTACAAACCGGAACCGTCAAACGGTGCCCACGCACACGCTCCAAATGTCGATGCCTCCACTATCTTCTGCAAAACCATCATGTATATCGATGTGCACACTCTCTCCACACCACCAACAGACACCACCACGGTGGCAAGTAACACCACCTCCCTGCGCACTATCTGCAAGACACGCCGCGGTTGCCACCGGTACCTCGCAGCATCATGCTGCCAAGTACCACCAGCAAACACAGCTTGAAGCCTCCAGAGGATCTGCCGTGCGTAGCACCTGCCGAACAAGCATGACTCAGCATAGCACCTGTCGGTCAAGCATGACTTGACATCGCCTCCGAAGCTCCGTACAAGACAAAGCCTCTCAACCTCTCCTGCTTCTTCCATCCAGCGCTGCTCCACAAGCGATGCTCCCAAGAGAGAACGCGACACCGTGACGCCGCCATCGCCCGATCCGAAGATCTTAGGGTTTCCCTCGGAGTAGCACGATTTAGGTCGACACTAGGTGCACGACGATGCCTTCATCAAGGTAACGACGTGGTAACGCCGCCATCACCCGCCAACGGCTCGGTTTTCACCAACACCTAGATCTCCCCGCCTCGCTACCGGGACTAGATGATGGATCCCGGGATCCGCCGAACTAGCCTTAGGCCGACCAACTCCGACGGAGAAGATGACCACCACCACCAAGCCCAAGGCCTCCGCCCCAGGTGTCCTCATGATGCGGAGCAGTACCCAGAAGACCTCCACGGGGCTTCACCGGTCGATGACGAAGCTGGCCGTAATTGGATCTGGGTCGATCCCTAGCCAAGAACTCCACCAGCCCCACCGCCTCAGATCCGCCGGCATCGGACTCCGGCTGCTGCCGCACTGCCATCACCGCCGGGAATCTAAGGGCAGGTCGCCGCGGCTCATCGATCCTAGGCCGCCGCCGCAATCTGGTAGGACGTTGGGGCACGAGGACGAAGACCGCCGCTGCCGCCGCGCCGCAGGGGCTTTGCCCAGCGACGTGAGCCGGCGGCGACAGAGGGAGATGAGCTCAAGGGAGGGGGTGGGGAGACGGCGGCGTGGTTGCCGCCCGGTGTGGTCCGGTGGCGGCCGCACGGGGTCGGGGGATGGGGAGGAGGGTGTGGGGAGACTCCTTGACGGGGAATTTAGTTACTTCGGTCTTCTGCAGTAACACTATTTTCAACTAAATACATAGTTTGACCCGATGTAACTGCAATAATATAATCTTTTGCAGTTATATACAAGATGGAGATGCAGCGGCCACCCATCAGCTACCGTGGACGGGGAGACCTGTCAGCGTCAGATAGCCCCTCTTAGTTAGCTGGAAGGTAGCACCATTAATTCCTCAGTGCCCTTTTGAGGATAATTAGATTGCCGTCGCATGTTCCTTTTGAGGGAAGCACTCCATCACTGCCCAGGGAAGTTTTCCGTCGGTTATCGCTCTGATCGTTATCTCAGCCATTATTGTGCACTTACTACTGCTGGCAGCAGCAACGTTCGCTCCCAACGAATCTCCTTTAGTATTAAAAGGAGTACCTTTAGGTTTAGTTTACTTCTCTCGTATTTTTATCCACTCGAGTTTTCGGATATGCAGGGATTTAGTGTTCACTACTCTTTAGTTCCCTACAATACACTTTCTCAAAAATACTCTACCTTAGAGTAGAGTTTTCAATCTGACAAAAACATGAAGGATATGTGGGAATATCCAGGATCGGCCAAATCCGACGTGGTAAACAGACTACGGAGATTTTAGGAGAATTGCAATAATCTCCTCCGATCCCACGAATACACTGGCTAATACGAGAGAAGGACTTAAAAGTTCTACGACCAACGGGTGGTCGATAGTACAGTACCATTTTTGCAGCTCGGATCCCAGTGGAAAACCCTGATTTCGCCTCGCCGGCTTACCCGTTGTGTCGCGGCAGGGATAGGTCACCTATCTACTGCTGCAGCTGACAGTGTCCACATCTGATATGTTCCCAGCCAGGCAGCAGGCGGCCCATTGATCACACTTACCTACCGCTTAATTTGGTAGCTACCGGTGCCCATAAGATATTTCAGCTGGGACAGTAATTGTTTTTTGATAATTTTTTCTAGGGTTAACGAGTAAGATCGAGTAAATAGCTCAAATCAAGTGGTTAATGCGGAAGGATTGATTTATTCAGTGTGTTGTGTAGATAATTTGAGTGTGGTTACTGTAGATTGATTGTGCCGTTGGTAGTAGAAAAGTATGTTCTTGGCTTCTGGTGTTCCAAAAAGGAAGCGTCGTTGACTGACACTGTCCATGCAACCGAATCTTGATACCGTCAACCAACTTGCCCTGACAGCTGACACTCTCTTATTAGGCGGCTAGGTCTTCAAGTCTGGCTTGACTATTGCATGCAACAGGTTTTGTACCTGTCACCGCGACGTCGCCGGCCCGCTCCGCTTCCGATGAACTCGGGGCTTTGGAGGCGTGGTATGCCACGACCCTCACCGGCGGAAGGGTTCTCGTTTTTTGTTTAGTCTTTTTTCTCGGAATAGCCTTTCGTCCCGCTTTATAAATAAAATAACCACACCGATACAAGAGTCGATACAAGAGATCAAGCAACCGAGAATGTTGGGTATCAGCTAAAACACGCCCAAAAAGAAAGGACATGAAAGAAATGGCGATTCAACGAGACTACCCTCTGGAAATGTTCCACCACGCTTCTAGCACACCAAACGCGCCCAGAACCAAGACAACACCTTAAAGAAGGGAGAGTCGTCGACACGGCGCTGCTAACCGGGCCAGAACACTGGACCTAGGGGTCTCGCTCGGCACTCGGAGTCTAGTAGGCTGGGGATATCCGCGACGCCCTCCAAGAAGGAATGGTGCCACCCGAGGATGGCACCGCGACGGAGTCGGACAAGCCGATAGGGATTTCTCCCTAACCCTACCTACGTGAAACCCCAGGCGATTCGGTGCACCACCACCAGCTTCGCCGCGCACCAACGTGCACCACCATGATCTTGTGGCCACCATTGTCATCGTCTCATCGTGGACAAAGCAACCAGTCCGAAGACGGAACGAAGTGACATAGAACGAGTTCGGGACGACACAACAACCACGCGGGAGGAGCCCACCTCCACCACCGAGAGGAGGTCGTCGACCGGACAGGGCAGCAGGGTCACACCAGGCTTGGCGGCCCCGGCCGGGCCACTGAGGGCCCGTAAAGCCCATGCCGGCTTGCTGCAACAGGAAGGATGCTGCACTGCTATCCCCTATACGATCACAGTCATCGCCGCCATCTCCAGAATGTGCCACTACTGCAGACACGTCGGCCCGCCGAAGCCTAGATCAGGCTCGAAGGGCCCATATCTGGGTCGGGAGGGACCGACACTAATACGCCGTGCCTGCAGTCGATGCGCCCTACCAAGCCATCGTTATTTCGTCGCATCACCGCTAGGAAGTAGCACTAGAGGACACACCGGCCCGCCTAGGTCTAGCCAGGCCCGAGGGAGAGGCCGACGCTTGCCGTCATGTCTTTGCGGAAGCGCCGCCATGTCGCACTGCGATGCAGCCTCGCCACCGGCGCTTCCACCCAACGCCACCCGCCAGACCTTCGCTTCCCAAGCCGCACTGCCGCCATGGAGAAAACCATCCCTGACCGGCTCCTAGGGCGCGGGGAGAGAAAGGTTGCCGCCGCTGGCGCCACACGGGCTTTGCCCGACGACCTCTGCCGATGGCGGCGACGGGAGGGTGACGGGAGGAGGGGGAGGGAAGGGAGGAGGGAATCACATCGCCGCCCTAGCGGGGGGGGGGGGGGGGGGAGGGCGTTGTAGTTAGGTGGTCCAAAAAACTAATTGTAATCTTTATTACATTTGGGTCTCTTCTGATGTTGTTGATGATTATTAATAGACCGCTGGAATTTCGTAAAATAAAGATAGTTGTGCCTCCTTTGACGTTGTACTTGCCCTTTTTTCCTTAATGAATACACATGGAGTTCTCATGCTGGTTCAAAAGAAAAATCAGCTTGTGTTATATATATATATGTACATATGATGAAGCTAATAGGCTTACACGTCTATGTGTGGAAAATATAAAAGAGCATAAAGTTGTGTCGGTGCCTCTACGTTGTTGTATGAGTCGTGTCTCCTTTGCCGCTGTATTATATTCACATGCAGTTCTCGTGCTGGTTAGGAAAAAAAACTTGTTTCCGCGATGGGTATATATGATGAGGCCAATATTCGACCTGTGGAAAATCTAAGAGGTTGTTTGGCAATCAGTAGAAATGAAATGAATATATTGATTTATTTTATTTATATTATAATTCAACCCACATGTCTGGTTGTCACCGGAATTTGCAAATGACGGGTCTGAAATATGAATTGGGACATGAGGATATCTCGATGAATTTGTCAAATAAAATGACAGCCCAATTCCATGCCAACAAAACAGCATAGGAATGAAATTGCAAAATGAATTCTAGAATTTCAGGCCCAAATAATGGATACTAAACGACCTCTAAAAGAAAATTCTTATACAACGAGCTGAGTTCATCTTAGCCCACGATCCATTACACGATCACAGCCTCACAGAAAACGAAGAACATGGATACATTCTCTGCTTGCTCATTGCTCCATGCACGTGCACCGTCGACCGGATATAAGCTCTAGCAACGAGAGGATGTCCATTAAGAACAGTGCAATTAGTGGCCAGTTCGAGCTCGTAGCTCGGGACGCCATTGATGGCGGTATGGGTTGTTGCCTAGTGTTCCTGCGTGTCCTGCCTCATTTGACCGTAGCTCAGCAAAGAGTGGCACGTCGAGCATGCATGTGTGGTCATTTATTCGGCCCCTCAGGGTACTTGGATGTAAAGGATGCACATGTGTGATAAATTAACTTTAGGACCAACAGGAATACAGGATCAGATCGGCCCACCGACCATTCTTTTATACGTGTCGGTCGTTACAGTACACGTGCGAAGCTCCCTTCTCGACTTGATTGATTCTTCCTGCACCAGATAGTACCAGCTATTGTTGTACTGAGGTACTGTAGGAGGTAAGTAAATCAACCATTTTGCAGGTAAGATTATGATTTAATCCGCAAAACATCAGGTAAGATTATCAGTTTGATATTTTATGCATTTGTTATAGGATGACATTGTTAGAGCATCTCTCCTGTTGTTCTCCATAGCCCCTCCACACACCCAACCCCCCCCCCCCCCCCCCCCCACCACCACACACACACACACCACCACCCCCACAAGGCCTATAGGGAGGGGGGGAGGGGGCGACGATGAAATATCTCTCAACTGGTCCTCTATAGTCCAAATGCGCCCGACATGGCATGTGTTTACATCCGGCGTTCTCAGACTGAACCCGGCCAACCATGTTGCGAGCGGGGGCGCCGAATGGACACATTCATGGTGGAAAAAAGGTCCGGTGGCTCGCCCTGGCTGTGACTACGGCTTATAGTCTCCATCACTTCGTCTCCGGTGCCATGTTAAAGGCCTGCCGCTGGTCAGTAGTGTAGCTGACGTGTCCCATCGAAAACACGCGGTGGCGTTCCTTCGCGCTACGCCCTTTCTACACCGCTCCCTCCGTGCATTTCCGCCGTTTCTGATGACCCACACGTATAGGGGGTGTATCGCAGTATTTTCGATAAGTAAGAGTGTCGAACCTAACGAGGAGCAGAAGGTGCTGGCTAGTGGTATGGATCAGGAATTCTCTGCAAATACTTAGCAAACGGATTTTTAAGGGTTTTTGATAAAGCAAGTAAACAAAGTACGAGTAAATAAAAGACAGTAGGAATAAATGCAGCAAGTGGCCCAATCCTTTATGCAGCAAAGGACAAGCCGGTTGTATTACTTAAGATGACCAAACGTTCTCGAGGACACATGGGAAGACTGTCAAGTGCTTTCGCTTTATATAGTTGATTAATCTTCTTTAGCTTGCTAAGTGTTGTTTGGGTAAACCTGTGCTAATGTACTAACCTTCCTAGGACTCATACATACTTGTAATTATACCCCTTGCAAACATCCGTAAGTACAAGAAAGTAATTAAGGTAGAAACCTAACCACAACTTTAAACTCTAAGACCCTTACATCCCTTGTGCAATGGTTTCCTAACGGGGGTTCAAGTTTCTGTCACTCCAGCAACCCCTACGATTAGTAGCCAAATACACAATGCATTCCCCTAGGCCCATATAGGTGAAGTGTCATGTAGTCGACGTTCACATGACACCACTAGAAGAAGTACACCACAACTTAAATATCAAACTATTGAATCTTTCTCAACACAACTCAACTACTAACAACATGACTTCTCCCATGTCCTCAAGAACAAAACAAACTACTCACAAGACATCATATGGATCATGATCAGAGATGGAATAATGATGTATAACAATCTGAACATAAACAATAATTCAATGGTTCACTCAATAGCATCAACTACAAAGAGTAATCAACACCGCGAAAGTTTTCCCTATGAACTAAGGCAAGATTCAACCCAATTGTTGCAGCAATATGGAGATAGTGATGAGGGTGCTGATGGTGATGATGGTGATGATGATGATGATGATGATCCCGATGAAGTCCAGCTTGATGATGGTGTTGATGGCGACGATCTCCCCTCTCCGGGAAGGAATTCCCCCAGCAGAAATCTGTCTGCCGGAGAGATCTTTCTCTGTCGGTGTTTTCCGCCCCGCAGAGGCGGCGGAATCTTTCTGTGGTCGCTCCCTGAGTATTAGGGTTTCAGGAGGAATATATACGCTAGAGGGGAGTGCCAGGGGTGGACCAGGGCAGCCACACCACCCGGTGGCACGGCCTAGGCTGGCCCGCGCCAGGGGGTGGTGTGGGCCCCCTGTGGTCTATCTCCAGCCCCCCTTCTGGCTTCCTTCGTCTTCTGGAAAAATAGGATTTTCCGTATATTTTTCCAGATTTTCTGATCTTCACGAATTTTGCCTCCAAACAACACCTTTTCTATCAGAATCCTGACTGCAGCGGTCCATGCTCCAAAAGTCATCAACCATGCAAAAACAGATGAAATAACATAAGTATCACCTCTCAATACGAAATATATCAATGAATAACAGTGAATTATGACATAGAATAGTGATGCGAAATGGACGTATCAACTCCCTCCAAGCTTAGACTTCGCTTGTCCCCAAGCGAAACTGAACTCAATAAACATGACCTCAGGTTTATGGAGTGAAGAGTCGATAAAAGAATACGGACAAGAAGCATCACATTCATCAATACATAGATCATAATAGAAGACAACTCATTATTATATAACTCAACTTGCAATAAGCAAAGGAAACACAATAAAGATACATAAAGTGAATCATAATTGGTAATGGCAAACTTAGCTCCTGGTCGAAGAATAGTTGGTAATTTGCTGAAGTTCACAAATAACTGGTTTTCAATGATAGCTTTCAAAGTAGTAATCACCAAGATAGGAGCAATGTGCAAAACAAGGAACATAAGAAACATGATTGAGTAAATCATCATATGAATGAATGAAACACAACAACTCAAAATACTTGCTGAGATAGAAGGGAATATGTTTACTGACTCAACGAAAAAGTAAAAAGAAAGGCCCTTCACAGAGGGAAGCAGGGATTGCAAGTCTCATAAAGAGCTCCCAAAAATTCTGATACTTACTAGCTTTCAGCTCTCATTGCCCCTATCATAGGCATCTTTAGGTGATTAAGGTTAAAGTGACACAACTAAGAGGATATGCATTGACAAGTTGTAAATTGAGAATCTCATGTCCCTTGAATACGAGGGCCGCTCCTCATGCTACTCAAGTTTAGTCGCCGGTAAGTTCTTGTCATCGTAAGCATATGTGTATCATAGAGAACCGCCAACGGGTACCCCTTGCCCGATGATACGGAAGAATCCCCATATCAAAATGACAAGGCAAGCACACAACAAGTATCTCAACAATCTTCTTATTTACCATGGGAATATGGTGCTTTTTTTCTCTTTTCTCTTTTCATAGTATCTTTTTTTTCTCTTTTTTTCTCAATCTCTATCTCGTTTTTATAAGAAAAATGCTTCATAGATACTCATTATGGTTACGCTGCAGGTTTCCACCATGTCAGCATGGATTAGACCAGCGGCCCAGGCGTTTCTCTAACACACATGCATAACTCCATGGACTTACAAGCTCCCCTTTCATTTTACACCAACGACATCCATAGACAAAAGAACATGATATCAACTAGGTACAAAGTACCAGTGCAATGTTGAAAGCGTTCCCCATGACAGCATGGTTCTGCTAATTCACAACTCACAAAGCGCAAGCATATACGCAACATAGATGGGCACCATGGCTCAAGTTTATTAAGTGCAAGAAAAATAAGGTGTGCCATCAAGTTCATGAGAGCTTTAATCACTAATTTTCACATAACAAGTTTAATTTGGGAGGTAGATAAAACAAGAATTTACTTGGAATAGCAATAATGCTAATAGGTAGGTATGGTGGACACAAATGGCATAGGTTTTGGTTTAAAGGAGTGGATGCACGAGAAGAATTCCCTCTCAGTACAGGTTTTTGGCTAGCAAGGCTGGGTAGTAAGTACAAGAGTTGAAGGAAACAAACAAACATATAAGTGATAAAAACAAACATGCAATCTTCCTTGAAAGCACAAAAGATCTTAACTAGAGAATACTAGACTTATGAGCAAATCAAGAAAGAAAGATGATAAAATTATTTTTCTTTAGAGACACTTTTATCTTTTCATTCAACTCTCAAAAATAGTGTGCTACTGACCGAGCCAGGTTTGCCAAAACCAACTAAGTTAACTCAATGATCCCAAAGTGATACCAATATTAACGACAAGATCAATCATATAACCATGAATTGACAACTTATATAAGCTATGCAAAAGAGTGAATTATAGAACTTCTCATTAATATTCCATAACGGCAACTCACACCAAGGGATACATATCTAACAAGAGAGGGGACACTTCCATAATGCAAACCATCCTACATAATAACTTCTCTATTCATGATATGACTCTACTAAGAAGGTAAAAAGATAGAAGATAGTGATGTGATACCGCGGCACTCCCCCAAGCTTGGAACAAACCAAGGGGATGCCAAACCTAATGACTAATTACTCCTTCGGTGGTGGTGGTATCCTCTTGATGAGCTCTTTGATCAATTTCCCCAAGTCCTCAATCTCGAAGGTGAGGGTACGAATCAACTCCGAGTTGTGCTCGATGCGGTGCATGATCATGTCAGATTGTGGATCCCAGCTCTTGTGATTCTTTTTCTGTTCTTCCCTCTTGGAGTCTTCTTTTCCTGCATGGTTATGGATAAAGGTATGGAAGGGACTCTTGGTGCTTGGAGAAGATGTCCTTGGAGCCAAACAGTGACGCGGAGGTTTCCCTCCAGGTGACATCCGTGCAGTCCTTCTGATCCTGGTAGGGTTCGCCACCACTCCAATGCTTGCAATGGTAGTGCCGGTGTGCTTTGCCTCCTCTTCACCTTCACTCTTGATCTCCTTCTCCTTCCTGTGGTCTTGGAGGTCTTCCTCCATAAGCTCTTTTCCTTTATCCTTGGCAGACACCATTGTGCTTCTAAGCTTCAAAGATAGTTCCTGGCAGAAACAGATCGAAACGAAAACACGATATACGAACCTCGGGAGATCCCGGGGATTATATATTAAGGAGTTTCATAACAAAAGGAAGGTACTGGGAGAAAACGAGTCGTAGGTGGAGTCCGGGGTGGACTCACCACCTGGTGGCGCGGCCAGGGGAGGGCCCGCGCCACAGGGTGGTGTGAGCCACCCTGGCTCCGTTTTCGTCCCTCTTTTGCTTCGTAGCTTTCCTTATTGTCTAAAAACTGCAAAAATATAGTTGGATAGTATTTTCGCGGAACTTTTCTTACCAGAACGGCTACCTATTTGAAAACAGACTCTGCAGGTCTCTGAATTTGGTATTTAGTAAATTCTTCCAGAGTCACCACTTGAATAACATCAATATCTTTATCTTCATACACTTATTACTTGAGTCATAAAACCTTTCACTTCCTTACTACACCATTATCTCCACTACCTGAAAACTTCTTTCACACAAAACTTCACACAGTTCTCATTAGCAACATTAGTATAAGTGAAGTGATAAAACCTTTTGTGTCCAACTTCAACTGAAAACCATCAAAACATAAGCTACTGTAGCAACTCGTTCCAAAAACCCAAAAAGAATTTAAAAAGGAAATCAAATAAAGAGGCAAATGCAAGAGTGGCAAAATCTGTCAAAACAGACCAGCAGGTAAAGATCATTTTTTTCGAAACTTTTCTGTTGCTCAAATCAAAAAGTGCAATACTAACAAAAGTTCAATAACAACCTGGGTCAAGAGCACAAAAAATTACAGCTCAATCCGACATACAGAGATCTCTCACGAATTTTTACCGTGAAGCACAAAAATCTGTTTCGGGACAGTAACTTCTCTAAATATTACTTCTCTCTCATCAGAGGTTGATCTTGACACAAAAAACCAAACAAAAAGGATAAGGAGAGGTTATTACCAAAGTAATAACTTCCAAGACTCAAAGAAACAAAAACAAACTGGAAGCAAAGACAAATTGGGTTGTCTCCCAAAAAGCTCTTTCTTTATAGCCATTAAGATGGGCATGATAATTTTGAAGATGCTCACATAAGAATATGAATTGAGGTCAAAGAGAGCATTAAAAAGCAAAAATACACACATTTAAGTCTAACCCACTTCCTATGCAAAGGAAGTTTGTAAACAAACAAGTTGTTGAAACCAGAGGCTACTTGCATAGGAAGGCAAAAGAAGTGCAACATAAAAACTTTCAGCATAAAACGAGGAAACTTGATATTATTGAGATGCATAAGAACACTTTTCCCTCTCTCATAGTAACTTTCAGTATCATGCATAAACTTAACAATATAACTATCACAAGGGCCATCATAACAATGATCACTTATTCTAACTGAAAATACAGGAATACTAGCTCTCATAGCACTACTATGTGAAACAATATTAGAGGTATCCTTACAAAGGATAGTGTGACCCCCTTCTTCATATCTAGTAACAAAGTCTTTCACATTTGCTATTATAGGTTCATCAACCATTTGTTTATCAGGTTCAACAGCTTTATTTGCACTTTCATTAACCATACTAGCTATCATAGAATGTTCATTTATCTTAACTAGGAAAGGCATTTTCTCAATATAAGGTTCAGGTAAGACATGATTAGCAGTATAAACTTCAGTAT
The DNA here is from genome assembly GCA_910589775.1 of Avena eriantha. Classification (NCBI taxonomy): domain Eukaryota; kingdom Viridiplantae; phylum Streptophyta; class Magnoliopsida; order Poales; family Poaceae; genus Avena; species Avena eriantha. The sequence goes on along the minus strand of OU342740.1, from coordinate 405,791,016 downwards.
TTCTTGCAGAAACACTCTTAGCAACATCTTTATAAGGTTCATGATACTTATTCCACTTCTTTTTAGGCACTTCAATATAGGAAGAAAAAGCCTTAAAATAAGAAGCAATAGCTTGAGAGTCTAGACCATAAGCATTTTTAATATTTTGAAAGTCATCAGTTCCCATAAAAGATTCAATGCATTCATAATCATAATTTATACCTGACTTTCTACC